>CM059294.1:7360000-7532500 GCA_030340665.1 Neosalanx taihuensis | reverse complement strand
TGCCCCCAACCCAAATCAATAGCCTTTGACCCGCGCTCTTGAGCTACAGCTGTTGAAGCTCTAATTTGCATTGAAACCCCTGTACCCACTGTCTGGCTCAGGGTGAAGAGCCGGATACAACACACACACGCACACACACACCCCCACACACACATTCAGATATGCAGGTGCACATGTACTGTACATTCACGCAGAAAACTGCAAATATTCACCAAGGCATTCACACATACAAAGAGGTGGTGCATGCCCATGTGCACAAGTGTGTGCTCACACACACAGACGCACGCACAACACACACCCACACCACCCCTTTGGCAACAGACATAATTACACCCCATGCCAGGAGATCCCCCCCCCCCCCCCCCCCCCCCCCCGCCAACTCCCTGTCTCTGCCCCCTCCCTTGTGTCTGTATATTTCTCTCTCTCTCTGCATCTTCTCTTTGAACCTGCTCTGCAGCACCATGGGGGTCAAGATAACAAGGTCGTAGCAGGGGCACTGGATTGGTCAATACCATCCTCTCGACTGTGTCATGAATAGATATTCAATCCCAACATGAGAAGGGCCTCTAAGCTCAGACCAGATAACTCGGTGGACAGTCAACTCATGTTATTCAAAGTTGGCTTGTATCTTAAAAATAAAAACACTTGCATTTACATGTTTACATATACATTTCTTCATTTAGCAGACGCTTTTATCCAAGGCGACTTCCAAGAGAGAGCTTTAAAAAAGAGCATCGGTCACTGATCATAACAACGTGATAGTCCCCAAACATAGTGGGTAGTCAGATGAAATTTACTGATAGACAAATGAAGAAAAAGCTTGTTGAAATGTGCTGAGCTTGGGGTCGTGCCTCACTGTAAGTATGATCCTTTTCCCTCATGTTTTCACAGTAGGCTGATAAAATATGATATGATTGTATATAACTGTGGTGTGCACAGCAGAATTTAATCAGCACATTTTACACAAAGTCAGTCATAAGATGAGTAAAACACAAAAATAATACGTACATCTAGCAACATATAGCTACTATTTTCAGATCAACTTCCTCTTGCCACGTCCGGCCAAGTGTACTTTGTATCACCAAAGAAAATCTATTGTACCATTCTTGAAATCAAATGTAAATGACATTCAAAACGACTTCCATCCAAATACTAGCTTGAAAGTCAGGTGTTGCCATTGGGTTCATCGGGCGACAAAGCTTCATTCAAGTATCTGAAACAATGCACGCTGTATTTGCCCCTAGGTCTGTGTTATACTGACCGACTGTCTTGTATCTCCATATTGTTTATATGAATAAGAAGACCACTTCTTCCTGCTTGTGATCTCTATTTCCCTCTCCCTCTACACCCCCCCCCCCCTCTCTCTTATACTCTCTCCTTTCCCCTGGCTGACTTACCTCTGAAAACAGTGGAGGATCTCACTGACCAGCTATTAAGCCCTTAGGTTTAACTCACCCCTCAACCTCTCCTCCCCCACCTTCTATCAAGTGCTCTACCTGTGCCCCCCCCCCCCCCACCACCACCCCCCCCCCCCCCCCACACACACACACCATTCTGTACCGCACCCCCCCCCCTCCAACACACACGTTCCTTACTCTAACATCCCGTTCCTATGTATTTTACCACTCTGCCCTCCAGCCATCCCTCTCGCTCCTTTTCCATCTCTCCCTGTCTCCATTCCTTTCGTTCCCTCTTCCCTTGCTGCCCCTCCCCAGCTGTTCCTCCAGGCCGATGGAGAGGGGAGGGAGGCCGTCTGATCTGCACTCCCCACACACTAATACCATTGTCTGGAAAGGGGTGTGTGTTTGTGGGGGAGAGGGGGGGGACCCTCCTGGAAGTCAGCAGCTGATTGATTCTCGAAGGGAGGGGGGCGAGGGAGGGAGGGAGGGAGGTAGGGAGGGAGGGAGGGAGGGAGGGAGGGAGGGAGGGAGGGAGGGAGGGAGGGAGGGAGAAGAAGCGAAGGAGAGACGGGGAGCCAGAAGACTTCCCCCCACCCCCTTCCCCTGTTGGCTCCCCTGCTACGTTCTCTCTCCCCTCCATCCCTCCCGACCGTTTTGATCGCTCACTTGGGCTCGTCCGCCTCTCCCTCCTTCGCTTCGCTCTGTATCGATCCCTTGCTCTTTCTCCCCCGCTGTTCCTTTTCCTGTTTTTTTTTGTTGCCGTTTGATTGTTCCTTTGCTCTTCCTGGCTTTTTATCACTGGCTCATCCCTAGGTCGGTGTCTCCCCCCTGAGCCAGCCTACCCGCTCTCCCCACTCAACACTCTCCGACAGAGAACAAGTTCTCCTCCGACTCGCCCTCGTTTAACAGGACACACTACTGCAATAGACTTGATCCACTTTCTTACAATGATTACTTGAGCACACTAGACAACAAGGTCAACTTTCTTACGTCCCAGTGTGTTTGAACCCTGGGGCAACATTTCTGTTGGCCTACTGATTTGTTGTCCAGTCAATAGGCCAATTCTATTGTAGGTGATGGATATTGATGCCAGACTAAAGGTTGTGTTGTCTGCAGGCAAGATCACTGTGTGCGCATGTGCTTAATGTGTTTATGCAAGCATGATGAGTGTGCACCAGTATGAGCGTATATGGAGCATGAGTATGTGTGTATGAGTGTCCGAGTGTGTCTGTGTACCGGGGTTTTGGGGCCCCTGGCTCATTCGTACTCCGGGCCCCCGTATAAAAATCATCTAGGGGAGTGTGAAGTTCTGAATGGACCTAGTCCTCCCTGCCATTGTGGGGCCCCTCGCTGTGTGTGTGAATGTCTGTGAATATGTGCGAGCGTGTGTGTCAGCGTATGTAAATGTCTGTGGCAGAAGTAAGCAACCCTGGTCCTCCAGATCTGTAAGTCCTGGAGGTTTTAGATATTACCCTGCTCCAGCACACCTAATTTTAATGAACGGGTTGTTTTTAAGCTCTGTGGAAGCCTCATGTTGACCCATTCATTTGAATCAGGTGTTCTGGAGCAGGGAAACATCTAAAACCTCCAGGACTATGGCTCTCCAGGACCAGGGTAGCCTTCCTCTGCTCTGCTGGCATGTGTGTGCCTGTAAGCAGGTACTCACTGGGGCAGCTGAGAGCTTCCTTGGCGGTGATGCTCTTGTTGCAGGCTGAGCAGAGCGTGGTGGCAGAGACGGTGAGGGAGGTGAAGAGGTGGCCATTGCTGTAGCGCGCCTCCCTGTCCCGCGCCTCCTTCTCCCTCTCCTTCATGCGCTCCTTCTCTTTGTTCTGAAGCCGGGGACAAACAGAGAGGAGGGTAATTAGAACAAAACCAGGACCGTCGATTACGCTAACGGCGTGTTAGCGTCCTTGACGCCGGCCGATTACGCACGAGGACCCCCAAGGGCGTGCAAGACGACGGACGCAGCTGCTGACCTGCGACTGAGGTATTTGAGCGACGTTCAATGCGGCTCAGGGTTATCTGCAATCCGTTCACCCGTTTCCCCGCTGCCACACACACTTCACACACACAGTCCTACACCGGAAGGCTTGAAGTCAAGGATCGGAATACCTCGACATCAATTAACAGTGCTAATCATCGATCAAGTGTCCTTGTTTTCTCCTCCGCGTTTTCCCGTCTCTCAGCATTCCTTATTGTGCTGGCGGAGCAGACGGCTCTTTCTGCCACGGCTGGGAAATGAAACGGCTCCAGAAAAGGACAGCTGCTGGATGGGGAGAGATTCTTCTCTCTCTCCCTCTCTTTCTCTCTCTTTCTCTCTCTCTCTCTCTCTCTCTCTCTCTACAGTATATATTTTTTTTCAACCTCAATCTCTTTGCTCTCCCTCCTCTCTTTTTCCTGTTTTTTTTCCCTCTCCCCTTTTCTCTCTCTCTCCACCCTCTTTCTCTGTTCACTCGCTTTCTCTCTCCCTCCCCCTTCTCTCTCCCCACTCTCTCCCTTCTCCCCTTTCCCACACAATAAAGATTGTCAGCTTGAGGACAAAGGGACAGTACAGTAGCACACACTATCTTTAATCTCATTATCCCCGAAAGCACTCCACGCTTGCTCAGCACTATTGCGTTAAGTGTGCGATTGTGCATGCATCGCATGTGTATGCGCATCCCCACACATTTGAGAGTGTGTACGGGTGTGTGTGTGTGTAGATAATTTCATTTGATTAAGTGCGGGTCTCCATTTTTTCTCTCTTTCCAGGGGACGCCGTGTGACTAAAGCGTGAAATCTCCAACTCCTGCCGTCTCCAGCTGTTCCCAGCATGGGGCCTTGTTCCACACATCAGACTTCAGAATGGCCTCTCCGTACTGAGGACATGGAGGGACAACAGCAGCCTGAGGTGGGAGACTCTGACTGGGGTTTAGAGGGCACCCTGGCCAGCCACTAAACATTCTCTCACAGCCAGAGGACTCTTAGAAACAGGCTAATCTCCTCTCGGTCGGAAACACTTACAAGCCATGAGGTGTTTACTGTCTTTGGTCACGCCCCCTCTTGTGGGACTCGACCACTTGTAGATGGCGTGATGGGGTGATTTAGTTTGTCTCTTCCGCACACCAGTAAGTGATGAGCTCAGGATTAGGATTGCTCAGGAGCTAGATACCCTCCCTACCCAAAATCTCAAGCCCTATTTGTGTGAATAATGGCTGCCGTGGAATCAGCAACCAGACATTGACCCGGTCTGAAACACAAACAGGCCTCGAGTCAGACATCCAAACACACAATAGATCGTTCAGCAAAAAGGCTTTCGCCCTGACCCAACCTAATGTGCGATCGCAGCGTGCTACTTTAGTGAAAGGAAGCCCTCTAGGGAGACTTTGAACCGTGAACTTCTGTCCACTTCTGGCACTCTCACATCGTTACACAGATCCTGTGTAACTTCCTTGAAGGAGTTTGAGGAAACCTCACAGCGGCTAAACCCACTGTTTTTTTTTCCCTCCTCTCTCTCCTTTCTGTTCCACAAACACAAGGCAACAAGGGTTAACTGCCCGTGCCGGAAAGCACCGTCCGACGCAAGCACAGAGTTGTTGGGGGGGAAAAAAACCCAGAAGGAGAGAAACAGGGTTGGTCCGAAACCAAACAAAAACGCCTGGGACCCTGTTGAGGCGGTCTCTTTCTGGACAAGTCCTTGTTGGCCCCCTGAGGGACACAATAGGGCGCAAAAAAACACACCCAGGGGAATGAGAGAGGTGGGAGGTGGAGGGAGGTAAGGAGGGAGGGAAAGACGGATTAATAGCCATCCATTTACATTAGCTAATTAAAAGGCTGACCTGGTGAGATGGTATTATATGAGGTTAACATGGCAGAACAGGCTGGAGGGGGCTGAGGGTTTGTGGTGTTGAGTGGTTTGTGGGCTTCTGCTGCAGTGCTCTATATCATGATAAGCTTGTGTACAGTGGTGTCTGATTAGATGAGCAGGGAAGATCGCTGAACAAGTGCTCCTTCCATCCGCTGCACTTACATTGAAACTGATGAAGCCAGGTGTAAGTCTAGTTAGTTAAATGTTCAGGCCACCACAGGGCACTTGAATTGCTTTGAATTCCTGAGTGATGGCATTCTAAAGGTTATGTATAGCCCTTTCACCTTGTTATGTCTTATTAAGGAATGGTGCAGAGATTTTCATGGGAGCCAAGTTTAATAAGCCTTGCTAAACCACATTCTGGATTAAACCACCGAGTTTTAACTGCGTTCACAAACTGAAGGTTAGCCCCTTGCTATCTCGGCGCTATGCTAGCTTTGAATGGCAGTAGGTAGGGAGAGAGAGCTTTGAAGCCTGCTCTAATCTTCCCTGCCGCCCCCCACTCTACACCCCTCACCGCCCCCTGCCAAGCAAGGTTATTAGACTGTTCCAGTCTGGGGCCCTGTACTGTATTCATGCACAGTCAGCGCTATCACTCAGGCTGCCTTATTAAGGGCATTTTTCTTCAGGCCTGTCTCCTGGTAAGATATCTGGCACACTGACAGACTTTAGCCCATCCCCCTTTCCCTCTTTCTCCCGCTACCTCTCATATCTGTCGTTTGACCAAGGGTTTTTATTGTCTTTGTCTCTTTAGGTCTCTCTCTCTCTCTTTCTCCTACTTTCCTAAGCATGATTTCCTCCTCCACCATCTCACTTCTCCAGAGTGGATTAACAGACTGGATTAAAATCATCTGCCGGCTATAAGGGGATGGTGCGAGCAATGAGGAATGGGAGAGGAGAGAGAGACAGAGAGAGACAGAGAGAGGGAGAGAGAGAGAGAGAGAGAGAGAGAGAGAGAGAGAGAGAGCAAGAGCTTGCTAAGCACATGTAATTGAGGGAAAGAATGCCACAGTGTATTTTTTGAGGCGCTGATTGTTAAATCGTTCCCAAATGTGGAGGTAATGGCTTTGTAATGAAAAGAGGTCCACGAGCTGGGGGGGAGCCATCCTATCGTCGACCAGGGATTTGTTAAAGACCAGCAAGGGCCATGTCAGGCAGCGAGCTTCACCTCTGGTGATGCCTTTACCAACATTCCCCATCACTCCACAGACTAACCAGACCAAGAGCGCTGACTTCCCTGAACTGGAATGAAAGGATTTTTCTAAATCAAGGCCACCCCCGCCCCTTTCTCTCCACCCCCACCCCCTTTCCCTCCTCCTCCCCCCCCTTCCGTCCACCCCCACCCTCCGTTTCCTAGGTGTTGTCCTTGACTGGCCCTCCGCGCACTCTGGATGCGGCAAGGGGAGCGAACGCCTCGCAGAAATCCGCCGCTGTCAGCGTGTTGATTCAAGCAGGCGCTCTCGCGCTGGTGAGTTAAGCAGGTGTGAGTGGAGCTCCGCGTGCCTCTGCGGAGCTGTGGGGAGGTCTGCACACTCCCACGATCCACTCCATGATCCGCATGATAGAAGTCAGCTATTCCCCATTAGCAGTGTCGGTAGCATGGGTCAACATGCAATGTTTAGCTTGACTGCACAGGGATACAGTTACTAAGGGGCACCTCAATTGCATTTTTATTTGATTCCAGCCTGTTATCGATTGATGGATCTACCTTCAAGGTGTTAAATTGATGTAGTACTGTATAACCTGATCCAAAACACACAATTCTCCAGCATGATTTGCCGTTTCTAAGAAGTTCACATGATATGTATGTGTGCAGCAAAACAAAGGTTAGTCTGGCTCTAGGGTGAAAGCGTTGTATACAAATACCACTTTCACTCAGCCCAATTTGGTAGAGAGTCTAGTCTTTGACCCTGAGATATAAAACCGAAATATAAGCACCGAATACGTGCTGCTGTGAACAATCACAGCAGGGACGTGAGACAGCTTTTACGTTATGGAAGAAAAATTCATGAATCACCATGAGATAATGATAAGACGCAAAGGAGGTATTTTGATCGAAATAAGTTAAAGGTCACATCAATAAAAGCTGTGTGGGTCATGTGGCTTACCTCTGTTTACTCTTGTGTTGTATTAACCTAGAGACTGGCTTCTATCGCAGACTGCATGGGGTCATTTCACAGAACTACATCATGTCTCAGAAGAGATATGACTTAGCTGGTTTACTGTAAACAGTGATACGGAACATTCCAGGCAACTAGCTTGATTTGAGCTCCCAGTTAACTGAGATGATGGCTGGCTAGTGGGAGCCAAGCCAGCTGCTGGCCTAAATACGGCAGGGCCACGCAGCATACACTCATGTATGGGAGGTTATATATCGAATGCGCTTACAATTTGGCCAGTTGTTTCAAATAGCGACTGTTCTCAGAGGTTCTTCAGTGGGGACACCGACTTTCCGTCACCGTTTGAGCTTTGACATGACCTAAACTGACCTTGGCGAGATAAGTGGCATGTCCGCCAAATATCTTTTTGTTTTCTAAGAGACTTGCAATCTCTACATGAACGTAGTTAGAAGGAGTCTGGAAAGGTTAGATTGATGCCGTAATCTGTTGTTTTCAAGGGACGTCTTTACCGTTGATTAGATTGGAAGGTGACAACCAGTTTTCCACTGATGGCAGACTATTGTTTAGCTAGTTTGTCGTTCAAATTCCTCCTCTTCCTGCACCCATGATGTTTTAGACACAACAAAACGAATGAGGAACAGAAGAAATACCCCAGGCTGCAGGAAGGCCCAAGGAAGGCTGTTTGCGATTGAGCTGCTTTAACTGAGCAAATTTGAGCTGGAGCTATTTTCAAAACCAACTTGTACCTCAAGACAAGTTTTTCACAAGTGGTTTCAGCGTTGACATCCTTCACAGGAAGTACATCAAATGGACTTCCTCTTTTTACAGATAAGGCGACGTCAATCAGAAGAAACAGGAGTGAGGTTGTTGGGTCAGTTCGAAGACGGTCGCAACACGTTGCATTGATGGAGGCGGAGGTCTTTGCTCAGCGCAAACACTTTGGACCATAGTCCACCTCTGTTTCAGACCCAGCACATAATGCTGCTGTCTCTCAGAGAAAAGAGGCAGCCAATTTCAGCTAAATACACAAACCTTCCGGGTTGACGGACAAGGAATGTGAACTTGAGGCCTTTCAAAGTCCTTCCATTGAACCGCGCTGGAGCTAGACAACCCACACCGCTCTGTTTTGATGTCCCAAGTCATCATCCACTCTCCCTCCAGTAAGTCATTAAACCAGCGAGCTAATAAACTTTGACCAAAGAGGGCACTCCCAAGCTTGACTGGTTTTCACTCGGGTGGACTGAACATCTTCGGGTGGGGCCCTCCTCTTGTTATTTGGGGTATTAATGGAAGCCGACGCTTCATCGAGTACATTCGAGTGTATTCACATTTACATTTATTCGTTTTAGCAGACGCTTTTATCCAAAGAGACTTCCAACAGAGAGCTTTACAATAGAGTATCGGTCACTGATAGTGATAGTCCCCAAACATTGCGGGTTTATAGATTATGAAACATACATTGTGAGAAACCAAACAAGTGCCAAAGGGAAGAGCCATTCCATTCACGTATGCTCCAGCTTGAGGAGAGACTGGGAGCTGAAACAGGGAGCTGCTCTGTCGTCGCTCAGTGGAGTATTCTGAGCCTGTGGCTCGTCCGAGGATGAATTAGCGAACGGGCTTGTTTTAAAGAGTTACAGATGGTACTCGATGCCTTTGCCTTGATAGCCAAAGGATGGGCTATTTCAGGAAAAAGTCTGTGTGCGTGTGCTAGGAGATCAGAGAAAAGTCCCTTCGTATTTAGAGCTTGTCAACACGTGAACAGACCCAGCTCGAACAGAAGGCTTTCGGCCTCGACAGGCTTCCGCGATGGGCCTCGCCATCTCATTAGGGCTGACCCCACTGTGCGTGAGGAGGATTCCACTTCAAGTCGCTCTCTGCTACGGGATGTGTGTGTGTGTGTGTGTGTGTGTGTGTGTGTGAGTGTGAGTGTGTGTGAGTGTGTGTGAGAGAGGAAGAGCGAAAGAGAGTGAGAGAGCGAGAGGCAGAGGACATCTAAGGACAGGTGAGAGTTGAACGGCTTCTGTGTGCTTCTGCCTCTCTCCACGCTCTGTGTGCGCGAGAGAAAGAGATACAGTAGCTGATGCAGAGAAGAAAAATATGCAAAGAAAGTGAATGTATACATCGGTTACACAGGGACGTCCCTACTTAATCCAGCCTTAATCCATGTGTTCTGTGGTTTGCTCTTCAACTGCCATGTCTTGGTTGACAGTGATGAACTACAACAGCGCCATTTTCAAGGCTGTATTACTGTACAACCGAAAACAGATTACATCAATTGAACCTTGGATCTATCTATGACAACAATTATAACGAGCTGGGAAACAGATTAGAATCTGAGGTTGGGCTTTACGGTTCATTGTCCGAGTAAACATGTTGCAAGACACCATCATGCCAGTCAGTAATCAATGAACGGAGAAATCCGGGAACACACTTAACGTTATGTTTGCTATGCCCAGTCAATTGGCAATAAAACAATATGGCTAGTTCTCGCGTTTCCGGCGGTCGCGACAAAACAGAAAAACAGAATATAGGAGGTGCAGTACATGACTATGTGGTGAATCCAAGCAGTCAGGCGCAGATTGATGATGTCACAGCCCACAACAACGACAACTGCTGCCTGGTCTCAAACTACAGGACTGTGCAGTGAACAAGCATAGGGCAACATGCCATTGGAAAACCGACTGGGGAAAGAGATTGAGATGGTGGGGGAGGGAGAGGTTGATAGAGAGATATCTCTGAAAGAGAGGGGGGGGGGGGGGAGACACCCTCGAGACCTTTCAGTGCAACAGACTGAAAAAAGCGAGAGAGACCCAAACAAGAGAGAAAGAGGCCTGGGGTGAAGAAGGGGAGGAGACTGGGGAAGGTAGAAGATAAAGCAGACAGATGGAGAAACGGATACAGAGAGGGGGGGGGGGGAAAGAACCCAGAGAGAGGGAGGGAGAGGCAGAGAGAGAGGGAGAGAAAGAGAAATGGAGAGAGAGATAGAAAGAGAGGGAGTAAAAGAGTGATGTGGCTACCCAGACAAAAGAGGATCGAGAGATTACGTACCCAGGGAGAGGGGGCCCTACTACAGGTAACTTGATTTCACCATGTATTGACGTCTGGACAAAGGATGAGGAGGCCCTTCACGGAGCACAAAGAAAAGAGGTGAAACGAGAGACAACGAGGACAGTCCAACCACCGTGCGTATCTCAGACCTGCCGATTATGAAACCCATATTACAAAGTATCTGCTCTGTGAGGATGTGTTGGTTCGTCTCTGTTTGGGTGTATGTGTTGGGCTCCACACAACAACAAAAAAACTCAAAGCAATCTACGCCTACATACTGTTTGTGTATTCCTTCATATGCGTGTGTGTTTGTGCGCCAACTGGGAAAGGAGGCATAATAATTGTTTGAGTGTGTCCATACATTCGCTGTGGGTGAACAGACTAGGAGAGACAGATGGGGTATCCATCATGAGGCTCAGTACAGGTTGACCTTGGCGCGCCGACACACACACACACAGCTCTGTGGGAAACCAAATGGACCCCCCCCCCCCTTGTTAGCAAGCCCACTTAGGCTGTCCCGTGGGCCCACTAATTAATAAAATCAGGGTAACAGCTACACGCCTACACACAGACCCACACAACATGGACACATACACACACATAGGCACAACTACACACGCATAGATACACATAATCTCCTTACAAAAAGGTACAGGCACAGAGAGGCAGGAACAGAGACAGTAATTAGGGAGTTAATGCACAGCATGATACCGCATTCCTGGATTCCTATTGCAACTATTTCCAAGGTCCTCTTCCAGCCAAACCTTCACACTACTTTGACTACGGTGGAGGACAAATGAAAACATTGAGTTTATTTATTTTTTCATGCACATATCCCACAGCACAATAGCAAAAAGTCCAGTCTAACTTAGTCCAGTCTTCACCGATGTTGCTCAATTGAAACGTGTCCCTCTGAACCGAGAACAACAGGGCCCTTATACACAAACAGGTCTCACTGTCTCGGTCAGGTACTTCAGAGGAGGGGGTGGAGGAAGGAGTCAAGGCAAGCCAAGCGCCTTCTGGCTGCTTGGGCGGATAACGGCTGCCTGGGGATACCAGGCCTCGACCACCCCTTTAAACCACCAGTCTTTTCTACATTGCGTCTTTATAATCTGATCCACACACTAGGTTGTGGCTTTCTGAATAGACGCATCCATCAAATAACATGTTATTTGTTAGGATTCAAGTGTTGGAGAGATAGTGGATGGATTAAATCCTACCCCCCCCCCCCCCTCCCTTATATTGACTCACTAACAAGTATACTTACAGTTGTGGTCAAAAGTTTACATACACTAGTGAAGATCATGTATGCCATGGCAATATAGGGTTTTCAATAAACTCTACAACTCTTATTTTTCTGTGATGGAATGATAAGGAGCACATATTTCTTTGTCACAGAAAACATTCATGAAAAATGGTCCTTTTACGAATTTATTATGGGTCTTTTGAAAATGTGTCAAAATCTTCTGGGTCAAAAATATACATACAGCACCTTGAATTACCAATTTGGTGATGTAGAAAAAGTTGTTTCAATCCAATTTGCTTTTTGGCATGGCCTCCTAACTTCTTACGAGTGATTATGATTGACTCCAGCTGGTGACTTCTTTCAGTCCATGTAAATAGGGCTTGTTTGACACATTCACTAGACTCAGCCAGAAATACTACAATGGGAAAGTCTAAGGAGCTCAGCACGGATCTGAAAAAGCGCATCATTGACTTGAACAAGTCAGGAAAGTCCCTTGGAGCCATTTCAAAGCAGTTGCAGGTCCCAAGATCAACTGTGCAAACAATTGTTTGTAAGTATAAAGTGCAAGCGCATTGTATCATTGCCACGATCAGGAAGAAAACGCAAGCTATCACTTGCTGCTGAGAGAAAATTGGTCAGGTTGGTCAAGAGTCAACCAAGAACCACCAAAAAGCAAGTCTGCAATGAGTTGGAGGCTGCTGGAACACATGTGTCAGTGTCCACAGTCAAGCGTGTTCTACATCGCCATGGGCTGAGAGGCTGCCGTGCAAGAAGGAAGCCATTACTCCAGAAGCGGCACCTTACGGCTCGACTGAAGTTTGCTGCTGATCACATGGACAAAGACAAGGCCTTCTGGAGGAAAGTTCTGTGGTCAGACGAAACTAAAATTGAGCTTTTTGGCCACAATGACCAGAAATATGTTTGGAGGAGAAAAGGTGAGGCCTTTCACCCCAAGAACACCATACCTACCGTCAAACATGGTGGTGGTAGTATTATGCTGTGGGCCTGTTTTGCTGGCAGTGGAACTGGTGCTTTACAGAAAGTAAATGGAATAATGAAGAAGGAAGACTACCTCCAAATTCTGCAGGAAAACCTAAAATCATCAGCCAGAAAGTTGGGTCTTGGACGTAGTTGGGTGTTCCAACAGGACAATGACCCCAAACATACATCAAAAGTGGTGAAGGAATGGCTAAATCAAGCTAGAATTAAGGTCTTAGAGTGGCCTTCCCAAAGTCCTGACTTAAACCCCATAGAGAATATGTGGACTGTGCTGAAGAGACAAGTCCGACTCAGAAAACCAACAAATTTAGTTGAACTGCACCGATTCTGTCATATAAGAGTTGTAGAGTTTATTGAAAACCCTATATTGCCATGGCATACATGATCTTCACTAGTGTATGTAAACTTTTGACCACAACTGTAACTATGGATATACACACACCTTGCATGACAGTTAGGCTAGAATATCATAGAATATACTACATTGCTTTCCATGTGATTTCTTCTATTTAAAAGAAAGGTAGACGTGTGCTTCGGTAGAGGCGTTAGTAGATGATGGTTGGTAATCTTTGTTACAGATGGTAGCTGTTCACAGTTTGTGTAGGTGCTGGGTTTTGTGTTATCATAGGAAACTGTTTTATTTGTGAAACCCCCAGCTAGCGGTTAGCTGGCTTAAGGGGTTTCGACAGGTCCCAAAGTGACTAAGACCAGACTCACATGAAGTGACCTCTACCTAAAACAAACACACCCTGATTAAACCAAACACATACAATTACTCTGAGTACTCCTGATTCCTTTCATCGAATGCACTGACCCGAAATACTTTAGTAGGGTTTCATCCATTTTTTCCCCCCATCTTTGTTCTTACCTCTGTCTGGTGACCACTAATCCCTCTCTTCCCCTCTCCTCCCATCTTTCCTCATCCTTGCTCCCTCACTTGTGGGATCTAAACTCTGTCTTGCTCTGCCCCATCTATTCCCTTCAATGTCTCTTTCCCCTCATCTGTACTCCATCCCTCCCATTTTGGTGCCGTTACTTTCTCCTGTCGCTCGGTATTCTATTCTTCTCCTTTTTTCTTATCCCTTTTCCTCTCTGTGTGATCTGTCCATCCCCCTCCTGGTGTAGTCAGCTGCCGTGTGGTGCACACATCGACTGAAAACAGCGTTTTTACAGCCCTCTAAAAACCGAGCCCTGTTTACACAGGTGCAGCGACACACCGGTGTGTGTGTGTGTGTGTGTGTGGGGTGTGTGAACTGGGTGTTAGATAGGGGGTTGGAGTGTATGATAGTGATTTTCTGTTGACACTGATTAAGTGAGAAGTTGTGTGTCCGTGTGTGTGATTATGTCTCTGCTGGGCGTTGGAAGAGTGCGTGGGGGTGCGTATTGTTTATGCAAACCTCCCGCCACCCAACACAGCTCCCACCACACAGTTCCAAGGGCCTTGTGGGTTTTTTTAACATGCATCATTTACCCATGTGTGTGCCAAAGAGAGTGTGTGTGTGTATTGGAAAAAAAACGGGCTTTTCCACCCAACACATCACCTGTGTGCTCTGTGCACACACGCACACACCCCCACCCTTTGTGGCTCTTTTCTCTTCCCCCTCTCACACCTCTCCAGTTACCAAATTCACAAGAGCCAATTGTGGAGGCTGACGAATCAGAGAGGTGGGGACGCAAGGGACCGAAAAAAAACGAAACAATGACATCGCTCGAGAGAAAGAACGCAGGCGGGACTGGCAGGGACTGTGTGGGGAAAAGCATTCTACATGCTAATTGCATTACCATGTTTATTTCTTATGATATGTTGCATTACTAGATAAAGTAACTAGAACTTGGCAAAGTAGAACTGTTTGGCAGGTGTACTGTTCTCTCCCTATTTTGTGTGAAACAGGAAGATGGCCAACGGGCTGCTGTGTGAAGGACAGAGGAGTTTGGAGTTATCTGCTTATCGCACGAAAGCTATCTTCAAAGACAACTCCCTAATATGAAACTGTGTGTAATAAAAATGCTGGGTCAGGGAGAGACAGCCAGTTGGACTTGGACTATGTTGCAGTTAGGGACACTATTTTCAACCCAGAGCTCTATTTTCATTAAACTATATTAGACTTGAAGTACATGACTTCGTATCTCTTTTACAAGAACACGCAGGGAAACAACCTTACACATACTTGGATATTTTGACAACTCAGATGATAGTAAATATAAGGCTATTTATTTCCAACAACCGGAAGAGAAGGGTGAAATGGAAAAGGGAGACCTCTGGAAAGAGTAACAGTCCACGTAGCAGGGAAAGCAGGTGGAGTGGAAGCAGGAGGATGGCAGGTTTTTATTTGTAGAGCCCTTTTTACAAGCAATGTCACAGAAAACTGCCTCTCAACCAACCTAAACCCTCAAGGAAGACAAGGAAAAACTGTCACAGGTGTGGACAAACATACATTTTCAAGTTCATACTGAGTAGTAAAAAAAACAAAAAATATGGATGGCTTGTACTGCCTACACGGAGTTCATTGCCTAAGATGGAGAATGGCGGATCTCACGGTTGTTCCCTTACCCAACACAAAGACGACCATTGTTTATTGATACTGGCTTTTGCTATTTGAGATGAAGTATGGGGTTGAAGTAATTATGGTTATAGGATTCTGCCACAGTGGTGTCATCAAATGTTTCTCTATGTCTTCTTCTTTAATCCACCACTTTCTGTGTCTGTTTCTTTATTTCCTTCAAAAATAGTTGAGCATCAGTAACCTCTCGTTACTAAATGGTTAGTGAGCAGGTTACCAACCAAGGTCCAGATTCCTTAGTTCCTGCCTCTCACTTTGTTTCATGAATCCTCCTCCCTTCACCCCCGCCCCCCCATCCCTTCTCTTAATTCTCTCTCTTTCTTTGCCCTTTACCCCCCTTGTTCTTCTGTCTCTCCTCTTGTCTTAGTCTTGTCACATGACTGAGGGGCTCAGGCCTATTAATTTGCCTTCATCTGTGCAGGCAGACGTGTGACGCATGTCCACTTTAAAGCTGTTCTAAAGAAATGGCCTCCATGTCTCTCTCTCTCTCTCTACCTCTCTCTTTCCCTTTTTGTGTCACACTCTCTTGCCCTCTCTGTCTTTCTCTTTCCCCATCTTTCTATTTATCTGTGCAGCTGGCCTTGAGTTTAGTTTCCATGTTTCATCAAGGTTTTCCAGAGGCATTCGTTTGTCACCCATACTGAGAACAAAGACCACGGTGATGATGGTGTTATAAAGTTAAACTAGCGTCTGCTGGCACCAAATGCAAACGGAATCACTGTTTGAAAGAGGCTGCGGTCTCTGCCGACCTCCTCTCTATGATTTCAGTCAGCGGTCTTTGTGAACTGTAAGGTAGAGGGGGGGGTTCCGGTCAGGGATCAGGAGTCATGGGATGGGTTGGGAAGGCGGGAAGTCAAAGTGCAAGCAATGTGGTTAAAATGTCCTTTGGGTTTAATTAAGACTTCAGTTTACAGCCTTGTTTTAGAGGCAGACCAAAGAGCTTGTTTTGATGGCCTTCAAGACTACTGGTGCAGTGTGTGCGTCTGTGTGTGGTTGTGAGTTGTGTACGCACATGCAGCACATCTTCCATTAGGATTCTTAGCCATTGTTCCTGGAGGCTTCCTCCACTGGAGCACATGATCAGTGTACAAAAGGCTGATCAAACACACACTCCCACACATTAAAACACATTTGCTCGCCTGTCTCAAAGTAATATACAACTAAATGATTGCCTTCCCTGGCTTTTGCCCACCCATTCTCCCTCCGCACAAACATTACTTGTGACAAATAGGTATTGATTTACACTTCTAACCCACTCAAACAGCAGTATTTAGAGTGTGTAGACACATGCTTTTGTGCGGTGTAGAACATTACTTTAAGTACTAATATTTGTTTAGTTTTATTGTCATTTACAACCTTAAGGTGATTTTAGGATAAAAACATGGTCCCGAACACTGAACTTTGGGTGACCCCTCAAAATAAACTAATAACTAACTAATCTGAGCAATCAGCAAATTTGATGCAAAGTGTTTTAAGTAAATCTACATGAAAAAAGACACATGTATGAGGAACAGCAACTGTGGGAAAGACAAATAGCCAGAGAGGTTCCCAACTGGTACAAATGATAAACTGAGCATGTCTTTCCCCACTAGTCTCTCTGTGTAAGTCTGTCCATCCTACCCTTTACGCTCCCTCTTTTCCCCCGCTATCTTTCAATGCCCATTTCTGTCCCCCTCTTTCTCCCCTACCTCTTCCTCCCTCTCCATCTCCTTGCCTAGGGCTATATGTCACTATGTCACGGTCCTTGCGCTGTCCTACTCCACATTGCCCCCCCCCCCCCCCACCAATGGGCAACAGTGGGGGACCCTCAGCTCCACTTAACAGCAATGCAAACCCTCAGAAAAAGAGGAGTGTGTGTGTGTGAGCGCTCTTACAGAAATTGCGACATGGCAACATGAAGAGTCTTCAATTTGGTCCCTTTATTGTACTGATATACACATGCAGAACATAAACTCTGAAGTCCAACTGACAGAAAGTAGCATGTTGGCTGTCGACTTTGTAATACATTTGATGTGAAATTGCAAATGGAATAAACTTTGTGTGTGGTGTGTGTCTGTAGATCTTAAGTGTCTTTTGACACTGACTCCTGGTGTATTTCATATGCGACTATCAGGCTCTGAAAGTTAGTCTTGGCATAAGGCTCTGTGTGACTATAGACATGCCAGCCCTCATTCTTCTCCACCAGACATATTTGCTGGCATGTGTGTGTGTGTGTGTGCACGTGTGTGTTTGTATGTGTGAATACAGAGAGCTGGTGATGGCAATTCACATTTGCTTGTTCTAGAATGGGTGGGGGTCATGGCACTGGAATGCTAAATTAGCCATTGACCAAATGGCAACATTCCCAAAGTTGAACACACATGCACCCACACACAAAGTCTACAGTAACTGACCTCACAGACTCACTGTCTGCATCAACCCCCCCACCACCACCACAAAAACCTACACATACTTCCTCTGACAACGCAGAAGGACAAGTTTTGCACAATATTTTCACACAGAACGACACATATAAATTTAAACAAAGCCTGTGTATCAAACGTGAATCTAAATCAATCTGAAACTTGGCAATTTAAGTCTTTATAATCTCCTCACAGGAAAATAAAGCCTTTTGCCTGTCTGGTTAGTCGACTGGATCAAATTACAGTCGCACATGAACACACAAATTTCTCATTAGATTGGCAGCACATTCAAAACGTCCCTTCCTCCACTGTCCAGCCTTCTCATGCAGGAGTGCAGAAGACATACAGCTGCTGAAGTGAAACACAAGCGCATTTGAAGGGTTGTCAATCGCGTCGCCATAGGAACAGTTCGCTTCCGCATGCATCTAAACTCTGAACTTCAATCGGCAAAAACACACAGATCCATGACATGGTACAATAAAAGTAAGTAAGTATAAACAAGGGCTATCGTCAACTCACTCCCACATCACTTGTGTGCACACAATGCACTATTCACAGAAAGGAGGAAGTACATTGACTCCAACTACCTATTTGTCAGAGGTAACAATAAATGCAGTGTATCATATTTAACTGGCATAAGTCATGTATCTTACCCATAAAAACTGTAATCAAGTAGAAGAGATAGAGAGACTGGGGAATGTTCCTTGGTGTATTGATAGAGATACAGAAGAAAAAAATGTTTTACCTTGATTAATGTTGAATCATTGATTAATGTTTAATTGACATTTTGCTAACATAACCTTTCTATCATGGTCAACTCTAAAATGACCAGTATGGGCACTATAAAATACTTTCTATATAGAGTAAAAATCTATCTCTGGTCTTACTGCAGTGAATATAAACTTCTAAAAGCCTATAGTATGCTACATAATATATATGCATGTTATGGATATATGTTATCAAACAGTCTAACATGCAGTGGTTGGAGTAAAACAAACCAAAGCTTCAGTTTCACATCATTGTGTAAAAACACATAACAGTAACAGTGCTGCACAAAACAAACAGACACAGACACAGACACACAGACACACACACACACACACACACACACACACACACACACACAGTTTATCCCCCTCCCCCAAGCGATTTCCCTCTACGCCGGACAACGTGTTCAGGGGCTCCAAGCCTTGGCTACTGTTCCGCACAATGCACTGATTATGATACCCTAGACATAAGTTGTGTCCAGGCTCATGAAAATAATCAATTGGCTACTATTTAAAACCAACAACCAAGGTAAACGTCAACTCTCTTTATTAGGCTTTACAGAAGAAACAAAGTAACACAATGAGAGTACCACGTTTCCTTTCAGCTCTACCAGACAGTCGTGAAGAGGGGTTTCCCAACTCGCATTACTGTTAAAAGCTCATATACCGGCACTGATATGCGAGGTATTTGCCATTTACGTTCCGTCTACCATTTATTGACTATGCATTATGAATAATGCATAACCTTTTAGTTTAAGCAACTTGGAAAGATTTGGACTACTTTAACCTTTGTCAATAAATCAATAGCCCGCTGAAAAATATGAGCTTGAAATTCTAACTCACCCGCAAATTGATCTCTTTCATTCTCTCTTGTCGCGTTTTTGGCAGCAGTTCAGTGACACGGGACATACCGAGTGGCTCGATCAACGGAAAATTGATCCTCAATTTAAAGTCAATTATTTTCTCCTTCTCTCTCCCTCCTTTAAGTCTTTCACCAGGTCAGTTTGGATAAGAAAAAAACATCCAGGTTCGTTATTTCCAGTAGAATAGGTTGTTATTAAATGCCGCATGGAATAAAAATCCGTTAACTTTTCTCTTTACGTCGGTGCGTCAGTCTGGATAACAACTAAGCATCTTGTAGATTTTTTAAAGTCTCGGTAGGAGGAGCAAGACCTGAAGCCACGCCCCTGAAGGCGGTATATCTAATATCAGCGAGCCTTTTTCCATACTTTTGACCAACCACAAATAACTGTACTACAATGACACGACGTATTAGATCGGTAGACGTAGCCAAGAGCCAATGAGATTTTTGCCAAAAATATTTTAAACACACCTTTCGCGACAGTGCGCCTGACATTTATTTTATTTTATTGTAGAAGTATGGAATTGTATTGTGGACAAAATAATTGGTAACTGTTTAACTTCCAAGTGACATCCAGTAAAATTCAGTGATTATGTACAGACGTGGACAAAATTGTCCTAAAACCATTCCTTTCTATCCACCTTTTGTTGTTTTCATCCTCTGAACATACAAACATACATACTTTACATACATTATCTCTATTATACAGAGCAGAGTCAATAGTGCTGGAGCAGGATTGGACACCCCCTGCTCTGTATAATAGAGATAATGTATGTTCAGAGGATGAAAACAGCAAAAGGTGGATAGACAGGAATGGTGTTGATTGAGAGAGTGGGGGAGAAGATGGAGGTTGTTCTTGGAAGGAACTATAAGGAGGCCTTGGCTAAATTTGACTTAAAAGAGTGGAGACGCCCAAGCCTGGGACCTTGTACACAGCCAAACCACACTCTGCAGAGCATTGTGTGTGTCTACAGCATTCTCCAAGAATAAGTTCTAACAGAACAGTTTCCCGTCAGCTTTACCCTTTCATCCCGCCATCTTCCTGCGCTCAACACCTTTACACTTCTCTGGTACTACTGATTTTGCTCTGTTTTTAATCCATTTGTTTCATTTACATTTAGTCATTTAGCAGACACTCTTATCCAGAGCGTCTTACAGCAACTACAGGGACATTATGAAGTGCCTTGCCCAAGGACACAACATTATGTTGGCACAGCCAGGTTTCGAACAAAGGACCCTCTGATTACTAGCCTGACACCCTCACCGCTCAGCCACCTCACTCCCCATTTCATTTTCTTTTTCACCCCCCCGCCCCCCCATTTGGTCTGTGTTTCTTCCTTTCTACTGAAACTCCCCTCCCTAATCACCACCCCCATGTCCCCTCCCTCTTATCTTATCAGTCATCCGTTCTACTTCCTGCGTCCTGCTTTGACACAAATGACAGGCAGACGTGCAACCTTAAAAACAGACAATAATCGCTTCAACGTGATTTCAGTTTCAGCTAAACTGTAAACTTCTGTTTGACGTGTCGAGCGATTCCCCCAAACGCAACAAATACCGTTGTCTCTCTAATCGCCTTGATCAGTTGGTCTGTTTACTGATTTTTCCTCAGCTTGTATGTAATCAGTTTCCCCCTAAGTGCCAGATGCTGCTTCCAAACTAGCACTGTCAATAGCTGTTTTTAGCCTTCTAAACTAAGAACAAGACAAAATATCTACAAGTGGCGTTTTCTTTCTTCTTAGCAACCCTCAAGACTGTGCTTTTTTTCCCTGGAGTCTGGTCTGAAACTTTGATCCTGTGTGTTTGTGCTTCACAAAGCAGTAGGACATAAGGTTAGCTTCTCTGTTCTGCACTCAAGCTAAAACTCATGAGGGTCTTTTCGTATAGCTGTCAATTGTTTTTTCGCTACCACATCCAGAAAGTAAACAACATGCATTTGTGCATTTCTATTTGTCCGTGTGTGTGTCCATCGACACCGGCTGATAACTCCATATGCTCAATGTGGAAGATGAGGGTAGCACAAAGGTAATACTCCCACACTTCAATTCAGTGAAAGGACATTGTAAAGGAGACAACAGCCACTGTCAACACAGACACATAGCCAACAGTCTCACTGACGTGCTCATTGGGTAATAGAAAGAGTTGAGAAATGAGAGACTGTAGGAAAGAGGACAGAGTGAGAACATAGAGAGAGAGGCAGAGCAGAGGATGGATGTGGATGAGAGAAAGGATGTGGAGGGATGGAGGGAGGCAACACTGATGAGGCCAGGTGCTTCAGCCTTGTTCATATTCTCTGGGCTTCCTTGTTAATTTTTTATGAGTGTAATATAATATACAGTATATGAGTGTAATATCCCCTGCTGGTACATGGCTCGCTGTTGACAGAACTGTGTTTAATGAGGGAGTGGAAATTCAGAAAGAAGGAGAGAAAGAACTTTTTCCACCTATAAGCAAGCCCTGTCAATAAAAGGTTGTTCACACATATATATTGATGGATGGATGGATGGATGGAAGGATGGGATATGGCTATTAACCATATTAGATGGACAGAAAGATTGACGAGAGACAGAGAGATGGAAGAAATTAAATGTTAATATTCACAAGAGTCTTCTTTGCCAATAAAGATATTGGCATGAGTGTGAGAGAGGGAAGCGTCATTTAACCCACCAGTGCGATGTGTGAAAATAAATATGGTGTGGAGGAGGAGGAGGAGGAGGAGGAGGAGGAAGAGACCGGCTATTGTTGTGTAAAAATTTGATAAAGTGAACATGTCCTAATTATTTAATATAACAGGCTGGTGTAGATTCTAAGTATCCAAGCTGGTGTAGATTCTAAGTTTCCAAGCTTGTGCAGAATCTAAGTCAAAAACCAACAGAGTTTCTTCCAAGTTTGATGCAAAGTGTTTTATTGGAATCCCTGAAGACAGTACAAAATCCAAGAAAACAAGTGAGTGTGGTCCCGGGATCAGACTGACGATTTCTGGCCGTGCATCATCTTTTATAGTGGGTGTTTCTCCGTTTATTAAAATTTCACCTTGGTCATCACCTACGTAACCTTAGGCAATTGGCCCCTCTCACTGATGAAGTTACCATTGTTACAATGCGGGTGATGTACAGTGTCTTATCAACCATATTCTAAGCAATGGCAGTTTTCTCCCCTCTTATGGCTGCACGGTGTCCTGTCAACCTTGAAATGCCCATGCACAGAAAACAGTCTGTGTTTTGGGCGTACATGGGAAAGATTTATGGCCTTCCTTTCCAGTCTCATTGCATGATTACCACACTCACTTTTAAGGATTATAAGAGTGTTTCTACACAATTTATTCTGAATAATATATGTAAAATAATCAAATTAAACAATAAACATGGGTTTCCCATCAATCCGGATGTCATAGTTTCCACCTCACTGGGAACACCACCTGAGCCAAAGGGTCGGAAGAGAGGAAGGAATGGAAGAGCGCGAGAGAGAGGATGGGGGCGGGGTTGAGATGGATGACGGGAGGAGTGGGAGGTGGAGCGATGGAGAGGGGGTAGGGGGTCAGAGAGGAGGAGGGAGGGAGGGACTGAACGGAGGAGAAAAGCCGGGCTCGCTGATGCAATCCTGCCACCCGGCAAAGCAACTATCCAGCTGGGAAAGAGTGAAAGGGGAGCAGAGAGGGGAAAGAGAAGGGGAAGAGGAAGGGATGAAAGGAAAGAAAAATAGCGGGGTGAAAAACAAACTTAGGCCAAGACTTGTTAAGTGCCCAATGAACGTTTTTTTAAATATTACTTTGCGTAAAAGCAGTGAGTACTTTCACAGAGACATGCGCATATATGCGCACGTATAAGTACACAAAGACACAAACTGTACTTGCAGATGCACGGTAAATCTTTGCTCAAATCGAACACAAAAACACGTCAACCTGGAACACATGTTATCCAGATGGGTTTTCTCTTCCAGCTGACTCTGTCACAAACACACGTACACACACACACACACGAACGCGCACACACACACACACGCACAGTTGGGTAATCTTACCCTGGCAGTAATGTGGGGCACACCCCTTTCCATCATATAAAAACAAGTAATGTATTAATGTTAAGTATGTGTTGTAATATTAGAGACAGACATTTCTCTCAGTGGTCACACACTCCACAACAGTGGTTCTCTATACTCTTCTAGTACCACAATTAGGACCAACGTTAAAATACAGTAGTGTAAGCCTACACTATTGAGCTACACACAGTTCATCCAGTAACTATCGTGGATGTTTGCATGGCCACTACATGGGAATAGACAGCTAATGTGTATTTTTGTTTCATATTCAATATTATATAATATACTTAATTATTCATGGTTAAGGTACTTCAATATTTCGGAGATTCCTTTGCGTACCACCATAGTTTGAGAACCCCTGCTCTACAAATAGTAAGAAACTGGGAAATTTATTCTGTCGTGTCATGCTAGCATCGACGCAGCCAATGTTTACGAGCAGTGTTGAGTTGACTGGGGGTCAACTGGTTTCTCTCTTACTGGTCTCTCTCTCCAGCTGTGGTAAAACTTTTCTAAGGGAAGATTCAGCAGTTTCCATCTGACCCTTAAAGATACAGTCACATGGGTGTGTACTTGTAACACGCACATGCGCGCACACACGCAGATACACTCAGTTAGATACACACAGGATGGATGCAGTCACATCCCTCGAAATAGACGGCTCTACAATTCAACTCCCAACAGTCCCTTCGATGTGATGATGTCATTATATAAATGTCCCACCGCCTTTCAAGTCACAAAGTGGTGGGTCACAGGCCTTATCAGTAAAGATGGTGGCAACAAACTGCCAACCCGTCAAAGACAAGAGGCACTGCCATGGAACCTGGCAACCCAGGCCCCTGCAGGTCCAACTGGAAATGATATCACTGGGATTCATTAGCAGCAGCTGTCTTGTCTATTAATAAATGAAGGAATTCATGAAATATTCATAAATACCATTACTGGAGATAGGTGTTGCTACCAGTAGTAGAACAGAGAAAGCAGCTACACAATGTTCAAACACGTTTTACATTTCCTCTATTGACAGACGCCTGATGAACCTCGTTAAAACACAAACAAGAAAACGTTCTGTCACTCAAATGTTGTTGTTGTTTTTTTGTCTGTTGTTGAAATCAAATTCTAAAGTCCTCTCATCCCATATTTTGTTGCTGCTCTTCAACGCAAATGGGTCCAAAACACAGGATAGTATAGGATCTCCCAGAACTCCAGGATAGTGTGGAGCCTCCCTCTGCAGTACGAACCAGGTAATTACACCAGAGTGCAGGATGTCCATCTAACCCTCAGTGTTTCAGGAGTGAGTACATTCAAACAGCGCAGAAATGTGCTTTCTTATAGAAGGCTGGGTTTGACATTATAAATCATGTTAATGGTTCTCCTGAGGGACCATTGTGTTATTATTTGCCTGATTCAGCCTTTCCTTAACCCCAATCAAAAGCTCATTCCTGTCAAAGTTTGAATGACATTACATTGCACTTATTCATTTAGCATGAATCCAAAGCAACTTCCAAGAGAGAGCTTTACAAAAGAGCATCGGTCACTGATCACTGAATTTGTACATACATGATAGGTTTGGGAGAGTGATGCCTCTGCCCTGTTTGTGGTGAGTGGGTGGCACGCTGCTAACGCAAACAGATCCGAACGGAGAGAGATTCACTTCCTGTCTGAGAGTCAACACTGTGTAGGAGACAGGAAATTCATGCTTGGTCCCTGGCCAACTCTCTTTGTCATCATGGACAGAGAAGGGCAAACGGTCACTGTATTTACTGTCTCCACCTCACAAACACACAAACCTACGGCACTCTAGTCTAACCTAGAAGGAGGAGGATCTGCGCCGACACACACGGCCCTACCTTGCGGGGTCCAGCCATCTTGCGCAAGAAGCTTAAGGTGCGTCCCAGAGAGCTTGTCTTCTCCCCCTTCTCCTCTCCGGGGGGGATCCCCCTGGCACCCTCCGTCCTCCTCTCCTCCCCCCGCCTCTTCCACTCCCTCTCTCCGCCCGGACCTTCCGTCTTCTCTCTTGTATACAGCTCTCCCAGCTCTGCATCCACACTGGGAGAGGAGAGGGGAAGGCAAGACAGAGGAAGGGAGGGGAGAGGGGGCAGGGGGGAGATAAGAGAAGGTAGGAGAACCGATAAGTGTCCTCACAGCTCAGCTGACAGACGAGCAAAGTGTCATTAAAAAAAATTGACGCTTCATGATGACGTTCTACCGGTTCGTAAAGTGTCACATGAATGGTAAAAGCCATCGATTCAAACGTACCTTTGTGTGGAGCCTCCAAACTCGGACGTCAGCGCTGACTCTACATTGGGGGAGAAAGGAGAACCAACGAGTGAGTCCTCTCAGCGCTGTCAGGGGCTGAGAGAATCACAGCACAAACCGACCCATTCATCCCTTCACAGAAACGTCTCTCGTTTGACAGCTCTGGATCCTACCGTTTAAGGCGTCAGACGCACACCATGTTTAGACTAGCGGTCTGACACGTTGTATCTTCTGAAATGATTCTGATGAGCCGGACGGAATATGTATATAAAAAGAACTAGTCCCAAGCTTCGTGAACGAGGAAAGAGATGGCAAGAAAGTTCCCCCCAAAAAAGTTGTGTCGCGAAAAATGGTCATGCGGTCCCTGTGAACGCCGTAGAACGAAGCGTGTTATCGGAGAGTGTGATAGCATGTGAAGCACCAAGAAATGGAGGGATGGAGGGAGAGGAGGAGAGAGAGAGCCTGAGAACACTGCTCCTTCTGTGGGAGGGCGAGCGACAACAGCCGTCCTAAGAGAACAAACACAGGAAGGAGGCTTCCGCATAGCAACGTGCACACACACGTACACCCGCATGTACACACACACACACACGTACATATAGCAAAAGATACAGGGGAGGAATGTATACCCTGACACATGCACACACTCAATGAGGAACTGCATGTACACACACTGTCACAGAAAAAATAAATATAAAGGAATTTTAAAAAGAATCGCACACACATACACACGCTGACTGAAGTGACATCTCCCACTGTCCTACCTTGGTAGCGATGGTTGTCGTTGGAGTAGCAACTGGCATTGGAGCTTGAGCGATAGTGTGGCTGCTGGTGGTAATGTTGGTGGTGCTGAGGGTGTGTGTGAGGGTGCAGGCTGGAGAGCTGGAGCTGACTGAGGCTGGCACACAGGGAGGGGGCCGAGGCAGTAAAGCCCTGTAGATGAGACTCCTGTGACACCATAAGACAAGGGCGTCAGTGTGTGAGCCGGAGTGTGTGTTTGTGTAAGCCGGAGTGTGTATGTGGGTGTGTGAGCCAGAGTGTTTGTGTGGGTGTGTGTGATCCAGAGTGTGTGTGTGTCATGGAGATTTGAGAGTATGGGAGAGGAGTGTATCAGTGAATGAGGGTTTTGTGTGTGTGCTTGTGTTTGTTCAGCAAGAGAAACAAGAGAATCAGTGAGGGTGTATCAGTTTTAGTTCATTTGTAAGAAAAAGCCCATCGTGTGTTATTGTGTTTCTGACTGTACACTGTATCTCTGGGGGCCTCTGTGTGCATGGGACTGCTAAAAGCCTTTTCATATCAATTTATACAAGAAGGTTTATACAACAGTTGACAGAGAAAGGAACAGGGGACTTACACAAGTCATGCAGAGAACTGCTATCCTACTTTTCCTCTGTGAACCTATAAAAAGGTTCCAGTACCAACCAAAGATAAACTGACGTAATTGGAGTTAAGCAGCCTAATGTAACTGGCTTCGGTCTGAATGAAGTCTAGACCTGGCCTTACCTCCAATGAGGAGAACAGCTGGGACTCCGAGCCCACCTCCTCCTCGGTGAGTGACAGCAGAGAGTCCAGTCGCTGGCCGAAGGCGTTGATGGGAATTCTGCGAAGATCCAGCCCCCTCCTGGAGACTGGACCCCCCAGGGCCCCGAAGAGAACGTTCTCCATCTCCTCTGCATCCAAGTCCTCCAGACTCATACTGGGGGGGTCAGAGAGAGAGAGAGAGAGAGAGACATGCAGAGACACACACACACACACAGAGTGAGACACAGAGACAAACATACACAAAAACACAGTGGTGAGACAAGAAAGTAACAACAAATGGGCCGTGAGAAAGAGGGGGAAAGAAGAGATTAGAGACGAGAAAGGAAGAGAGAAAGGAGAACAGCTAGAGCTCCTGAGAGCGAGAGGGTTGGCCTGCTGTAATCACAGCTGACCAGAGCTGAGCAGAGAGATAACCGAGCAGCACTCAGTCAACCTGACACTGAAGACAACAGACACACACAGGAACACGGCCAAGCGTGTTTGTGTGTAAGACTATAAGTTGGCGCAGACCCTCATTCGTCCAGGAGTGTTCCGTAGTAGAAAAGGTTCTGCTGATGTGTTGCTGCTGTCTCACACATCTCAAAAGGTTTCAGAGGTAGTCATCTGGACACTGTTTTCCAAATCAAGATAGACTGTGTTTTGCACACACAGTAAGTGTGTGAGACTATGTGTGAGACTATGTTTGTGCACAGTAAGTTACACTTCTTGCACAGCAGCAGTCCAAATAAGCTCCAGTTCTGTAGTGTATCAGTCACAAAGCGTATTTACTTAGACCACGCAGCGATTTCACTTCCCACTCCTGATAAGCCAGGGTGTTCTGTTCCCTTTGAACTCTTGTTTCTCTTTTTGCTTACTCTCTTCCTATCACTGTTAGTCAGCATGCTGGGAGATGTAGAGGGAGACAGAGACAGAAACAGAGAGACACGGGACGAGAGAGACAGAGGAGGAGAGAGAGAGACAGAGAGAGACAGAAAGCGAGAATAAGAGACAGAGAGACTGAGGAGGAGACAGAGACAGAGAGAGCGAGAGAGAGAGACGAAGAGAGAGGCAGAGACAGAGAGACAAAAAGAAAGAGAGAGAGAGAGAGAGAGAGAGAGAGAGAAATAGTAAGAGAAATAGTTTAAGAGAAAGCCTGAGAGAGACTGAGGAGGAGAGGTAGCCTCACAACAGGAAGCGAGGCGGTACGTCTTGCCATGATTCAGAAAGTAGATGCCAGAAGTTTGACAAAAGGAAGGGAAGATTAGCGAACGAGAGGAGGAGCAAGGGGCCAGCTAAAACAGCAGAGATAACATGCCCTGCGCACTGAAGGGAGGAATGTTTACAGATGGTAAGAACAGGGGCTGGCCAGTGAGGAGTGTCATACAGTTCTTACTCCCTGATCCTGGCTCTGTTTGGTCCACTTTATTGACTTTTCTGTGGCTGCTGAAGCATGGATATAGCACAGGCTTCAGGTCAGCTGTAGCGTCTCCAGCCCTCTCCCACACACTCCCAAATTCCCACAGCCCTCTAGAGATGTAGGGAGCTGGGATCTGTCTTCTTTCCACACCCTGGCTTCCATTTAATAGTTTTCTCTCTTACCCTCCCTTACTTTCGCTCTTGGTTTTAACTGTGCTGGCACTGTACACGATCATGATCCTGCAGGGGTCATGGAGACTTTTAAAGTCGCCCTTGCTCCCTCGATCGGATCGGATCATCACCTCACTCCTGCTATTGAGGTTTTAGTTGTCTGCATTACATGTCTACATGTGTTCCATCCTCCAACTCTTTTTCTAATCTCTGTGTTTTTCCCCGCTCTGCTATTTTACTCCATTCTCTGTCTGTTGTCTATTTATCCGTGTCAGCCCCCCGTTTGTCTAATCTGTTGTCAAGAGTTACCAAATAAGACACCAACAAGCAGACCGTGTCGCAGGAGAGGCCTCAACCTTACCTGCGCTGTCGACTGTGCATCCACCCAGCTGTCACTGGCTGCGAGCTGTGACTGCATATGGGGTCCCACATGTGCGTGGCCAGGGATGTGAGGGACAGGGAGGAGGGCTGCCGGGGACTATGGTCCTCTTTGGGGGAACTGGGAGGTGGGCCCGGGCAGCGGAAGGATTGGCCGGTCGTGAAGGCCGAGTTTTCTGGGATACCAGGGGAGTGTGACGGGGTGGCTATCATCTACCGAGAAGGAGAGACAGGAGGGAGATAGATAGATAGATAGATAGATAGATAGATAGATAGATAGATAGATAGATAGATAGATAGATAGATAGAATGAACAACAGACAACGAAAGAGAGAGGATGAAAGACACGGAACAAAAGACAGGCTTTGTTTTTTGTAGGAGTTAAACCGAAACATTGTAAACTGGACATGAACAGACGTGCTTTAGAGGGTAGGTGTGGACATCTGGTTTCAGTCTGACCAGTTTAAGTTCCCTCATGTACATCATAATGTCCCATGACATGGTCTCTAATGCTGAATAAAAACAGTGTATTTGAGACACATTCAGCATAGCATCTTACAATACATTTAAAAACTTCTGTCACGCGAAAGATTTATCGGCATGTCATGGGTACAACATAGTTGACACCAACGATTGTCAAATTGAATAACATTGATCACATTATGGAAAACCTAAAGGAGAGATGCATCCGTACCCTGTGAACAGAGCAGGGTCGTTCCCATTGACTGAGACGTCACAGCGCTCTCTAGTGTTGGAGGGTGGTCAGGACAACTTCAGAGGCCGTGCACTGAAAGGCTTCTCTCTGGAGATGACAAGTGCAACAAAAAAAAACAGAAGCGACAGTTTCAGAGGAAACGCGATCGCCAAGTGTTTATTTGCAACACGTCAACGCTCACTGAGAAGAACGAGGTGTGAAAACTGTGATGGACATGTAAGGCAAAAGACGAGCGAGCATCACGCGTGAATCAACCCGTAAGACTTAATAAAAGAGGGCCTATGTGTGAGCGTTTTGAATCGCACCGCTCTGGAATGGTTATACAGACAACCCTGAGCACATTCCTGCTGCCTAGCGGGCAGTGTCTGGGATATTAGGGCGAGACTGACGTCACTGCCACAGAGCTCAGTCCTACCAGGTACTGCCTGAACACACCCCCTAATAGAGCTTCATACCCATAGATATACATGTAAAGGCCTTTATATGTAAATCTATGCTCACACCAACACACACGCACCAACAATTGCGCCATATGCAGGGTTGTGTGCGTTATAGTGATAAAGGTGTATGTTTGCGTAAGATGCTACGCAAGCCAAAGTTAGGGTTTGTTCATGAATTCAACTGGACTGAAACTAAAGCCGGGAAACCAGACAGTGCGTGTGTCATATACGGAAGCTTCGAACATTATAAGCCCTTTCACTGAGTTCCATCTGCCATATGTTCTATCCAATATCTGTCAGGAATGCACAACTTTAAGACTGAAGGGAATGCCAAAGGTTTCTCAACCTATATATTTTAAACCCTCCCATCTCCCCAACCATTCCTCTCTTCCTCCATCCTTTGCCTCGCTTTCGTACATTCCCTCCATCTGACCTTAGACATTTTCGTTCAGGAATGTAAACAGGACAAGATCATACAAAATGCAAAACACGTTTCGTTCTGCAGAAACTATGTGTACAATTATGTGTTTACCTTCCTTGACTCATCTGTCCGCAAACAAATGGCGCACAACAATACAACAAAAACTGATGAACTACCACAGGAAATAAATCACCTTGCACATTTGTATAATGTAATCAACGACTTGGTGAACTCAATTATATGTGGGCTATGAACAAAACCTAGCATTATTTCCTTGACATGTTTATCAACACAACTTGTATTTAATCCCATATAGCTCGGTAGAAGTTATGTGACTTTTAACAGGTCTTGGAGCTCAAAATAAAAGTAAAGCTCTATAAATCAGTATTATAGGCAATGTGACTTGAAGTAGACTGACTCAAGATTATACGCTTTAAAAGCTTGCCTGCTGTAATCATTTCCCACAGAAGGGAACATCATAGTCCTAACTAGACCTGGATTTACAACTATTACCAATTTTAAAGGGAATGTGTCACCTATCACTAGTACTATTTCAACGACAGATTTATTTTTATTTGAACTTTACAGGTTACTGGCTCTGCTGTATGTAGGCTGCGTATTTGTATTTATGCAATGAATGACAGAATAACCTTTAGTGTGGTTAGTTATTTTCTGACAAGATAGCCGCCGTATCAAACTTGGAAGGCAATATGAGACAATAGATGCGCGGCGAGCAGTAGGTATAAACAATTCTTAACCATATGTCTTAGAATAAATAAAACAAATAATAAACAGATTTAAGCTTCAAACGGACCCCACGACGGTTAAACCCTGTGGTCGAAAATTGAGCATTATTACTAGTTAGTGACTCACCATGGGTGGATGCTGTACCTGATACTGGAACCAACACGCGAGTGTTTTCCTTAATAAAGTAACTACAACTTTATAGAGAAGATTATATAGTATGTTTGGTTAAAAGAACTGATATAGCAGCATGATGTCACTTTATCCCGTAAGAGTCATTAGTAATGTCCTTCTTCTAGACGTTTAAAAGTCAGTCCCCCAACGTCCGAAACCTCTTCAGGTGAGATCTTTTCGTGGTCTTGACAAGGAAACCTGTTTGGTTGTCTCGTTTTTTCCGCCACTCCTACGCACGATGTCTGTCCCCTCGGGTAATTTGAAGTTGTAGTATAGGTATATCCTTCCTGTTTCAACTTCTGAAATACTCTGCCGTCTATTACAGCACACGCGTTTTGTCTGAGTGCGTGTTTTTCGCGTGTACGCCTAAATCAAAATATGTCGTTCCGCGGAGGTCAAGACACACATCCACACACTGTTTTCGCTGCTCTAACTCGTTTGGAATTAGCAACGCTTGGAAAGCCGAGATGATCATCTGTGCGAAAATAGTAAAAATAATCTTCAGACCTTTTTTCATTCGACTCATATTCTCTATGCATGTTACACTCAATTGAGAGTCACTACAGACTCAATATTGTTTTTCGACTGAATATTTCAGAAGTTAATTTTCCAGTGAACCATAAAGTATTTTTATGCGAAGCCTGACATAAAGCACAATAGTTAGTCTGCTATTAATGTTCAGCAAAACCCCCACTTCCTCATATCTCAAAAATGTGTCATAGAAACTAACGACTCATTAAAGCAGGTCTGACTACTTACCAACCTCAGTTTTTTGTGTACTAATAATGTTTTCTTTAATTACATATCACACAATTCAAACAACTCTGAAAACAAATAGTGGTCAGTCTTGGACATTCAGAGCCACAGCAGTGAAACAATGACACTTACAGACATTTTAAATGACACAATTAGCTAATTGGCCTTTTGCCACACAAAGACTATGCACTGTCAAACAAAATGTAAGAGAGCTACATAAGAAATGTATAAGATTCATGTAAACAACACGTTATGAATACAGCTGTAATACCACTGTCATACTCTGCAGCTGTGTGACTACATTTCTTGGTTGACGTGATGGTTGTTAAACTAACCGTCTGTATGGGTAAACATGACTTATGTGTAAACCACCGCACTTATATTGTGTAAGGTTCTTCAGGTGAGGTTTTGTAACATGTGAGGCATGACTGGTTAATAAGAGCTGGTTTCTATGAACCCTTGTTGTCTCTTAACATTCTGCATACACCCCCTGTCCTACTAGTCAAAAAGGACCCACTTTCAAACCTGACAAAAGCAGGTTAGTAAAAAATAAATCCTACGCCCTGTTGGGTACTGAAATGTGCAGTCATGCTGCACATGAATCAGAAAGATTAATTTTTGGCAGAGTTCAATGAAGCACATACAATCTAAATGTGTCACTGTGCTGTGTGTTAAACATAGTGGTGGGTCATTCTGCCAGATAAGGTTAAGAAAATTATGAACTTGATGATAGTTCGTGTGAAATTGTTTGAAGAAAGGTAAGCCTGATTGATTGTGAGGTGTAGTTTGAGTTCTCCAATATGTAAAGAAAAATGTTTTCTGAAAAGATTAAAAACATGGAAGAAATGTTACTGTGGACCAACAGAAGGCTTGGCTATAACAAGAGCACAATCTTTTCACACTTCAATGCACAGTCAGTGCAAAAGGGTTGGCACACAAATCTCAGGTTTGGATTTGGTTCTAATGTAAGGCATTGGGTTTAGCAGGTTTCATTATAGGAAACATTGACATACTTTAACTAGTTGTTCTTAAATATCTGTTACAATTCATAAAGGCACTGACCAATATATATATATATTCACATATATATGTGAATTGCTTCCGTCTTCTCTCTATCTACTGCTAGATAACAGATTCAGATTTATTCTAAAAGAGACAATGCACATTAATCGACAGTAGAACTGTAAATGTGCCAGAGTTAGCCTGGCAGGCTAGTTTTCATTTGTAGTCCCTATACCAGTTCTTAAAAGGCAACAGCATGCTTCTTACTTTATCTATTTATCAAACTAATCCTCAATCCTTGACCAAGTGTTGACCAAGTATTTGATTCATAATGAGGTAAACATCCACACCAAAACAATTTAAAAATACTATGAATTTTCTAATGTTTCTGTGGCCAACTTTCATATTTGACCTCAATTCTGTATATTGAAGTCAAACATCAACTCTGTCAGCACATCCCACATCAATCGGTTCCTGCAATTGTCAATGACTGTGTGCAAATTTGTGTGCATCACTCAGTATTTGTTCCTGTCCCTTCAGGAAGTGAGGTATGAAGAGTCTGCCCCAGGACCCGTGTTGCACATGTTAGTGCTTAGGCGCCCCCCATTGGGTGGCTTTAAGAACTGCTGCTAAGTCTTCGGCGAATCATGGAGGCAGGCTTGGTCTCGGTGTCTTCCTGATCACTCTCACACTTTCTCTGTTGGGGGAGAGGATGATGATGAGACCTCTCATCACAAACCCACACACACTTTAGCAACATGCAAACCTAAAACATATATGATTTCAAACACCACAACTTGAATTAAGACAGGAAGAAATAATACTGGCAACTCAAAATGATTAAGCTGGGGCCTCATGAAGGTACAGGGACTGTGATGAGAGCCTGGACTTTCCTCAGTATTTCCCTGCGTGTTTAACTTCACAACCCCACTTCTCACCATGTCATCGTCCTCCTGGGCTCTCGTCTTACAAAGCAGCTTCAGGCGACACAGTCGGTTACACGCCCACACCATGTTGTAAGACATCTACAGAGAAAGGGAGAAGGGGGGAGAGAGGAGATGAAGAGAGAGATGAGAACCAAGAAAAAACTTTCAACATGCCTGGTGGGGGAACTATAGGGCCACTTTAGTCACCAGGGCATAGGACTCGGCAGGGAGATCAAATGCTTTGTCTACTGCTGTCTGACTCGGCGGTCTGGATCTCAGGGGAAGAGACAGGTGGCTGAGTGGTTGGGGCATCGGGCTAGTGATCAGAATGTTTGAATTGCTGCCTTCAGGCAGACGGTACAGAGCAATCGGTGCAAGAACAAATTGATTCAAACAGTTTTTATCCAAATGCAACAGTCACTTTGAATGCTGCCAAAAAATTATGTGCACAATGTATTTGTAATGGGTGTGGATGTATGACTGTGTGTTATTTTATGAATCTTCTTTTAGCATATTTAGTATTTATTTGTGTGTTTTTAGTATGTTTAATCTTATTTATTTTAGTACATTTTAATGTCTCAGGTATATTGATTCTAGTTGTTTTAAGACTAATTAGTTATTTCAGCACTAGGTTTTTACTTTATGTTGCACTGACTAGAAGCACTTTCAATCTTGTACCTGTGACAATGACAATAAAGATCTATTCTCTTATTCTTCTTCTTCTCTTCTCCTTACAGAAGGTTGTCAGTTCCAACACAACGATAGAACAACTTCATTTGACCCAAAGTGCTTCACAAAAACCAAGTAATACACAAAGTAATCAATGAAACATATTACACCAAGATACAGAACACAATACCCACTGGAGCTAAATGACTAAATGTAAATGTATCAAAAACAGGCACAGCTCCACTGACTCACCTTCCACTTCCTCTTGGCGTTGAACTTCTTGAAATTCTTCATGTTGATGGATGAGCGGCTGCGGTTGGCCGCTTGCTTGCGCGTCAGCGGCTGAAAGCACGAGGCAGAGGACCGTAGTGAGGTTAGCATGGCGCAGCCGGATGCAACTTCACACGTGACATTGCACAGCTGTTTATTGAAATAGTGGCGTCCACATTGGTCTGTTGTGTATAGTGATGTTTTCTCTCACCTTTATCCAGGGATGGAGTAAACATTCATCTGCCGTCATTCTCTCTCTGTTGTAAAGACAACTTACATCGATTAATAACACTTAAAATGTCCAATGATATGTTACCATGCTGAACATATTGTAGCATGGGGGATGATTCTTCACAAAGAAACAAACATTCCCCCTTAAGGCAAGTAGGGTGAAGTGCCTTGCCCAGGGACACAACAACATGTTAACACAGCCGAGGTTTGAACCTGGCACCTTCTGATTACTAGCCCGTCACCCTAACCGACTGCAACACACGGCTCCCCTGACTTGATTTTAAGCGAACGTAAAAGCATATTTTAAAATATAGATGTAACAGAGTAGAATATCGATTAATAACACTTTCAACGATGTTACCATGCTGAACATATTGTAGCACGGGGGACGATTCTTCACAAAGAAACAAACTGGTGCTGTTGTGAACCGCAATTCCCCCCCCCCCCCCCCCCCCGCCCACAAACATGGCAACCAAGCCAACATCATCAAAACAGAATGGGGGGTGTTGATTACATTGGGTCCTTAATGAGCAGCTTCTCTATAAAGTCTTTGGCCATGACGCTGGTTTGGCTGAAATACTGATCTTCAAACTCGTAGATCATCCCCACAATGTTGCGGAGCGTCTCCTCGTCATTTTCTCCTTGGAACGGGGATATGCCACTCAGCCTGGAACACAACACAGTCAGTTCCAGCCTTGCGCTCTACGGTGGCTAGCCAAAACATGAACACAACACAACACAAACGGGTACCCTTTCAGGTAATACTCACAGTATGTAGGTTATAACACCAATGCTCCTGTGGCAAACAAAAACAGGAAGAAAAAAATTGAGCGTGCGGCGTTAATAATGCGAATTAGCAGCCGCCCTAAAAATGCTGCTCTGACAACGTCGTGTTGGATTAACAATTGTAAATGATGAGTCGGCGTACGGGAGGAAGCGTTAAGTGTAAAACGCTTACCACATATCAGCTGCCTCGCTGAGGGGGTCGTAGTTGATCACCTCCGGGGCTGCGAGAGCAAAAGAGGGAGGAAGAGGGACAGAGAGATGGGGGGATCAACACATACGTACAACAGATCCTCAAGGAAGCGAAAAAGTGGACTCGTCTCGAGGAAGCGAAAGAGTGGAACACCCATCAAATAAAATCAAATAAAATTGTATTTGTACCGAGGCCGGCTCTACGCAGGGGCAAGAGGGGGCAGTGCCCTTTCAAATAAATGTCTTCCCCCCTCAAATCAAATTTTTAGAAGTTGAGAAAGCACATTTTAATACGCTCACAAAATGAACATATTACAAGTTGACAAAACAATCTGTTCTGAAAGTCTGAAAATCTGATCTGAAAGTCAGCCGAATAAGGGACACACAGCTTCCCTCTCATATCGCTGTTGCAGTGCGCAAATGAAACCAGACGTAGCCTGACAGTGTGGTGTCAGGTTTCACCACGGAGCGGTAAAACTTTGAACAAGCAGCAGCGTTACAAGCACAGAGATGAACATAGACATTAAGAAATGTCCCTGTCCCTGGCATTTTCTGTTGCGCGGGGGGGGGGGGGGGGGGGGGGGGGTGCGCCCCCTTCACATTTCTGACTGCCCCCTCATATATGCCTGTCTAGAACCGGCCCTGATTTGTACAGCCCTTTTTACAAGCAATATCACAAGGTGCTTCAAATACGCGTATAGAACTGCCCCTCATCCAACCTAAACCGTAAAAGAAGACAAGGAAAAACTACCAGAAAGATTGAAGAAACTTTGGGAGGAGCAATTCAGTGAGGGATCCCCTCCACATTGATTCACTGTCTCAGTTTACACCTCAGCTCAGTGCAGGTAGAGAACAATGCTACTTCTTCAGTTTCACTATCAAATCCCTTTTTTTTTTTTTTCGCCTGGTGTAGACTGACATACACGGAACTCAACTGACAGGCAGTCAGATGCATCAATCAATTGGAACAATGTTGATCGTGGCTTCTCAGCATTTCTTGCCTGCTGCCAAGCTAGTGGAAACTTATCACCTCGCCGCGCACGTCTGTCACAACCCCACCCCCCCCCAACCCCCCCCCCCCCAGCAAGCAGATACAGGCTCTGATGTCATATCCTGTCCACAACCAACACCTTTACCTCTCTGCATGTCTCCATGACAACATGCGGCAGGTTTCGAAAGCCCCTTGCTAAATTAAAACTGAGACAGACACACATTATCACACGTGCGCACACAGACAATCACACACCCGCGCACACCAAAAGAAACTATGAGTATCTGACAACAGTTCATTCACTTACCAATATACTGTGGAGTTCCACAGAGGCTCCTGTATTCTTCTCCCTGTGTGAGCCGCTGGGCCAGTCCAAAGTCAATAATCTTGATGTGGGGGTGGGGGGCCATCTTGTCCGCCAGCATAATGTTCTCTGGCTGTATATATACAGAGGACAAAAGCAGCTGCAGAAAATACCTCAAACACGGCGTAACATTATTTATCTCTCCCACTTCCTCTTCCCCTCTTTATTTCAGCTATTCGTGTGCACTGGCGTGCGTGTGGTTGTGTTTGCATGTGTCACCTTAAGGTCAAAGTGGGCGATGTGTTTGCTGTGCATGTAGCCGACTCCCTTGAGGATTTGCTTGAGGAACTCGATGGCCTCCTCTTCTGACAGGTTCTCTTTCTCAGCTATGAAATCAAACAGCTCTCCGCCTGAGATACTGGGGAAGAAAAGGAGAGAGGGGAAGAGGGAGAAGCGAGGGAAAGAGAGAGCACAAGGAGTGAAAGAGGGAGAGACAGGAAAGTAGGGCGAGAAAGGGGGGAGTGAAAGGAGACAGAGAGGTCGACGGAGAGAAGGGGGGAGGGGGGGTTGAAAGAGAAAGTAGAAGGACATGAAGTAAAGACAGGCAGAAAGGGCCAATAAGAAACAAGGTGGAGGGTGTGGATGCAAAGAACAAAACAAAGGGATCGTGTTGTCACAAAAAAAGTGTGAGTATAGTGTCTGTTAAACTGTGACCCATTTAAATTAGACACCTTTGGACAACTTTGATAGTAGCTCATCAACACCACACTGTTTACGTAACTGTATTAAGGGTTTTATAATCAGATGAATTCTATTAAGTTAAACATCTAGATGTGGGGAGTCATGTGGCACAGTCGGTTAGGGTGTTGGGTTAGTGATCAGAAGATCTCTGGTTTGAACCCCGGCTGTGTCAACATTTCATTTCATTTATTCATTTAGCAGACGCTTTTATCCAAAGCGACTTACAAGAGAGAGCATGACAATGTGTCCTTGGACAACGCACTTCACCCTACCTGCTTCAGTGGGGAATGTCCCTGTACTTGCTGCAAGTCACTCTGGGTATGAGCATCTGCTAAATGACTAAATGCAAATGGAGATAGATTGTGTATAGCAGATCTGGTAACTCTGTTGCCTGGCACCCCCCTTAAATTGTATTTACCGATCCCTGGTCTACGGGGGTTCATCACCCTCCTCCTGCCCTGCTCCTGGCCCTCTCTTCATTAGGGTTAGTCATTAAAGTCATTACCTCCACATTTGGGAATGATTTACAACAGTTTGCATTCTTTCCCATGAAAAACACTGCAAAACAACAGCGCTCTCTTTTTCACTGTGATCTCGCATCCACATACACACACACATTGCAACAAGGAGCGAACACAAACACACTGACTCACATCGCAGCAGATTTGTGTGTGTGGCTCTACATGAGGGTGTATGTTTGTGTGTGCATTCATATGCCAATTAGTCCCATTCCCCTTCAGTATAAATAGAGTGTGAGCCTCAGTATAGAATGATGTGTGAATATTAGATTACTGATGGTAACGATAGATGGGAGGGTTAATCATGCCGTCGGGATCAACAGCTTCTCATTGTTCCCTTTAAACAGGGCAGAGTGGGAGTGGTCGAAAGCACAACTGTTGTCCATGACCGCTGCGGCTAACTTTGTCCTTATGTCAAACCTTCCGGTTTGTTCTGAAATACAACCGTACCAAAGTATCTGGTCTAAGCAAATACAACCACTTTGCTGATTTCACACGATGTTCTCTGCTGGTGCAGTTGAGGTACCATCATGTGTGCATGTTCTTATGAAATGCTTTGTGATGGAATATCTGTGGCATGTGGCGCAGTCAGTTAGGGTGTAGGGCTGGTAATCAGAAGGTATCCGGTTCGAACCCCAGCTGTGTCAACATGACATTGTGTCCTTGGGCAAGGCACTTCACCCTACCTGCCTCAGGGGGAATGTCCCTGTACTTGCTGTAACTTACTCTGGATAACAGTGTCTGCTAAATTAGTGGCCCCCAACCCTGATCCACAGGGCCCACTTCCTGCATGTTTTGGATGTTTCTCTGCTGCAACACACCTGATTCAAATTATTCGGTCGTTATGTAGCTCAGAAGATTTCTGGTAATGAACATCGAATAGAATCAGGTGTGTGGGAAGAGGGAAACATCTCAAACATGCAGGACAGTGGGCCCTGAGGACCAGGGTTGGGGACCACTGTGCTAAATGACTAAATGTAAATATCTGGTAGACAGTCAGAACATACTGTAGCATCTTCACCTTCCTCATCCTTCTTTCTCTCTCTCATTCTTGCCCATCCTCCTCCCCTCCTCCCGTTCCTCCCACCCACTCACAGCTCCACGACGAGCACCACCTCGACGCGACTCTCGAACACGTCCTTCAGGGTCATGATGTTGTCATGCGGCAGCGCCTGCAGGATCTCCACTTCACGCTCCACGTTCCGCCTCTCCAGACCCAGACGGCTGCTGACGCTCCGCTTCAGCTTCAGGAACTTGCCGGCCCAGCGGACGCCGGTGGAGCGCTCCCGCACCGCCCGCACCTGCCCGAAGTGCCCACTGCCCAGAGAAATGAGGGGGGGGGGGAGGATGGCACAGGGGGTTGGCGGTAAGGTCGAAGAAGAAGAGAAGAGTGTAGAAGAAAAGAGTCAAACTTGTTATCTTTCCAGTGACGAGCAACTCTGACATGAGTAGACTTCGGTCAGATCTGCGCTGCGTTTCTTCAAGGTTTTCCTGTGACTGTAGAACTACAGCCTGCAACACAGAGTAAGTGTATCTTCCGCCCTTCTCCCATGGATGTATAAATAATGGATACCGGACAGAAAAATGGCGGCCGTTGATTTCAATGAAGTTGCTTACCTGGCGCATACGCGGAAAAAGTTTTTTGACTTCCTGGTTTACTTCCGCGGTATGGGGAATGGAATGATGGGAGGCTGATGACGCTCTGGGGCAAAGAGAACGAGCAAATCGCGTTCTGGGCGAGCGCTGCGCGCTCATGAGTGCTTGTGGAATAGTTTGACCGATAATGACGAATCTACACAATCAAATGTTGGATTTATAGGACACATGAACCGATTATGTTTTCATAGTCATGGTTATAGAATATACGAGGTTAATTCATTTTGTTTGTTTTTTAAGTTTAAGTAAGGATAAAACGGGTCATTTTTATTAAGGTTAATCTAAAATAAAAAATAAGGGATTCTCCACAAGCTGTCATATTTATCAACCAAATGCCGGTAGTTAAATCTGTTTTGTCTATCAATGATCCCGTATGTGATATAGCCTACGACTTCTTGTCAGATTAAGTTTAAAGTTCTTATCGTTTTATAAGCTATATCGGCACATTCAAACAGGCAAGTCTTTCTTATTAAGCGTTGTGCAGCTTCTCTGTTTCTTTTACAGCTACGTGATATAGTTTGTATATTACCTGAGTCATGGAAGGAGCTCCTGGACATTAAGTGTAATTCCTAGCCTGGTATGTTTTTATAGTCGACCCTAAAACAGTTTTCTCCTGTACTGAGATGTCAGAACCTATACTGAGCCACATGCTACTGAATAAATAAATACAAATTCCGTTGCGTGGTGTATTTAACATAATTAGGTGTTCCTATGCAAGGCTTTATAATGAAATAAGTTCAGACTTTTCAAAGTAATTATGTGATTTTACTGAACAAATAACGAACATAACATAACAAAAACAACAGACTTGCGACAGTGGCTGAACAGTGTAATGTTCCCGAGACACAGCGGGACCGCGCTTGGGAGTGTAGGCGCACGGCTGTGACGTCACCATAAGAATAAGACTTTGCGGGGGCTTTTCTGGCCTTTAGAATTTTTTGGACGGTTTAAAAGTCCATGACTTAAAAATATGGAATAAAAATATTTGGAATTAATAGTGGTTACAGCTGTAGGTGTCCTGAGAACCCTTTTACAGGCTTCTCTTTTACTATTACGGTCTATGGGAAAAATGCTTTCTGGGCCCCATGGGTATTTTATGTTGCAATACCAGGAAGTGGCCACCGGGAAAAATCGGCGTGTCTGCTGAGAGGCAGACCCGGGGCTTGCCTTCTCCCAGTTAAGGACGAGCTTCAGAATGGAGGTGAGGCTACGGTGACCTTTAACCTTCTATTGCACTTCCTGGAAGAATAATTTAACCTGGCTGCGAGCAGGCTATAGAGCAGGGGTGCTTAATACGTCGATCGCGATCTACCAGTCGATCGCAAAGGTATTACTGGTAGATCGCATGGCATTAAAAAGTAAACACCCTTTTTTTTGCAGATTTATTGAAATATATATAAGATCAAGTTTAACAAGACTTACAAACAGCAAGATCAAATCTTATATGGATAGACAAAATGCAAACGTATACGTCAGCCAATTATTCTCACTATGACATTTGTCACTTGACTGACAGTCGGTTTGACCAATCTGACCTCTGCGCATGTGCTCATATTGGCGAGTTATTTTCCAATTTACGACTTCTAAACTTAAGAGTATAAAAATTAGTGGGGAAGTTGGACCAAATAAATAGACTAAATTTACCATTTCCATACGGAATGGGAGTTGGATTTTTTTTCACTATGTCATTTTCAAAGTGCGTTTGCCTCATCTGCCAGACTGCAGTCGCTATACCGAAAAAGGGAAATGTGGAGCGGCATTTTCGGACTGTACATAAAAACGACAATAACTTCCATCCGAAAAGTGAGTTGAGAAGGAGAAAGGTTAAGGAACTAAAATCCCAGTTGTCAGGACAGCAGTCAAGACTTTGCTTTATTCGAGCCAATCGCTACATTCATGTGCTAGTACCCTTTTCGGGAAGATGCTGATGTTGTTTCACTTGCATCAAAAACAACAACACTGTTCCATCTGGAGTGGAAGATGAGATTTTGACACTACAAGCCAGAGCTTGTAGGCCAGAGCTCATGGACAATTCTGGAGCTTACTCACAGAGGAAAAGTACTCCAACATAAGGAAATGTGCAACATCCTTGACTGCATTATATGGCTCCACTTATTTATGCGAGTCAGCCTTGAGTGAGGCTTGGCACATAGGTCACGTAGGTTTACCTGTTGTTACAACCGTAGGTTAGAGTGAGCACCACCCACTGTATTTATGGGTGCTTAGCACCTTTCAAAGGGGGGGGGTATTATTTATTTAATTTGGTGCCACTGGCACCAAATGATCCCTGTGTTGTTTTTTTGTAAATAAACGTTATTGATTTGTAAGCTGATTTCCTTATTTTGTGTTGGGGTTGTAACAAGCAATATGGGTTCACACAATTACGCAAGGTACACTAACATATAGGGTTCTTATAAAGAATGTTCAATATATTTCTAATAATTATATGTTGCACAATTTTCTAGTAGGTAGATCACTTTGACTCGGTCCTTTTGTAAGTAGCTCGCATGCTGAAAAAGTGTGTGCACCCCTGCTATAGAGGAAAATCCAACTGGAATTTGACCGACATGTTACAACCCGGTGTCAGGAAAAGAAGGAGCCTAACTAATTGGTGACTGCATGTGCGTTTCCTAACCTGTACCTCAGTTGTATCAACGCTTGTATATTCAGATTCAGAATAATATATTAATCCCCGAGGGGAATCTCCTTAGCAACAATGGCACACAGTCTCGTCAAAGCACACAGGGGTAAGGGTGTAAGGTAAGAGTAGAAGAGTGCACCCGGGGATAAAGGAATTGGGGTAAAATAAGTAAGTAAATGCACAGGGGTAAAGGCTGGGATCAAATAGAGTGCTGGGATACTACTTCAAATCAGTAGTATTTGTGCTTTTCTACTTATTGACTCACCTTCCAAGCACTTCTCCGATTTCATAGAAGTCCTCGATGTTCTGTAGTTTAAACTGAGCCATGCTGTTCCTCTCTACGTCTCTGTCTCTTGTCTCCGTCCACCGTTACTGCATTCTGCGCGAGATGGGGTTGAGGAAAAACCAGGGATGATAAGACAGCGGTCGATAAACAGAAGTATTTCATTTGGAAGAAGGCAAGACAAGCATGTAAGGTCACGGCGTTCGCAGCTTTTAAAAGACGAGGCAGAGGAGGAGTCACGATCAGGATCATAAAGCAAAAAGCACGCCGATGTCCAAGTCACATACTTCGAATGCTTCGAATTTGGTGGAATCATGGGAACAACACGCACTTACAACCCTGACAGTGGCATTTTTAAATGCTTTTATTTCCACAATCATGGTCACCCACTGCAGTGTGAACAACGGAACCCAGATTTGTATCTCTCAAGTAAACCCCCACCCTGCTTCCTTCTTGGTATGCCTTTGATGTAAGCGTGTGTGTGTGTGTATGTGTGTGTCGGTCTCTGTGTCCTGTACTAACAAAGATTAGTTAAACAAAGGCAGGCGGTGACAATTGAATCCACAACAGCAATAGACCTTTCCATAGTACACAGTCTAGTTTTGGTAATAGTGCCAGAGTGAGTATGTGGGTTTTGGAGTGGTGGTGATGTAGCTCAACAAACACACACAGGCACTGAAGACCAACACTGGAAATCTGTACTCAACATAAATATTGAATTCTATTCACATCAGGAAAAGTTTAAAAACGCATCCCGAATTAAATCTTGGATTACATCATTGTACAGATGATGACATTGAGATGTCTACAGCTGTTAAATCATGAAGGATGGTTGATTATATGACACACACACACACACACACACAGCGTGCCTATCCAGATGAGATAAGGCATGCTCTATAACTTTAAATATTTGCACAGGCAGCATTAGTCAGTTGTCAGGGAACGTCCCCCAAACTCCGCTCTCTGCAGTGCCTCAACACAGATTCATACTCTCCGAACGGGAATAAGCAGACGTGTGAGTCGAGCACACACATGCGCTTGCAAAAATGTTTGGTGTCGCGTGCATTAAAGAGTATTGCGTTATGCATCGTTACTCTATTAATTATGTCAATACGTCACTATATTGCATGTCCATTCCCCCATAAGCCCGTAAAGAAGAGAAAGCTTGATCATGGAAACATATCCCAACAGACCATGGGTCTTATTGTCGGTTGGGAACTATGTGATGATACAGAAAGCGAGAGAGAGAGAGAGAGAGAGAGAGAGAGAGAGAGAGAGAGAGAGAGAGAGAGATGAAAGAGTGAGTGAAAGAGAGTGAAAAAGAGAGCAGAAGTGTAACGATACTTAAATGTGTCATGCGTACAATTCGTTTCAGTGCTAATTGGTTTCCTCATTGCCATCCGAAATAAATTCACGGAGAAATTCTAAGGTCCACATACAATGGACGAAGGACTTTAACTGAACAACTAATCTTCACTATTCACGTGTATCCCAAATTATCTTAAACATTATGCTACAATTGTATTGCATCCAAAATGCAGCGATCAGATTCAAGGATAATGTTGTTACTCACCCGAATATAAGCTAAGAGTCGAAATCGCTTTTCTGTGGCCTTGAGTTGTTTCGCAATATAGTGGCTAAACTATGCCCATATCCTGTTGCGATGTTTGTGTGAAACCCGGTGGATGTTTTTTTTCATCCATAAATACAAGTCTGTTGTTTCATAGTGTAGTCGTTATTAACTCCCCATTTCCTCATGCCAACTCCAATTGGAAATGCGATAAAGAAGGTTGCTGAACCTTTGCACACCGCGCGTCGCTTTTCCCGATGTGTGTGTGTGTTGAAGTTGAAAGACTGGTAGAGCAACTCCCTCGATTTTGCACTTCGCTTTGAGCCTGTGTATGCACGCGCGCAGCCACACACGTGCACGCACGTGCACAGTACCGCCGCTCCCACCACGCGCCTCTAAGTGCACCTGGCGTTGGCCTCATGGGCGGAAGGTTGGGAGTTCGAAACCCGGCTGTGGCTATGTGATGTTATATCCTTGGGCAAGGTTCTTCACCCTACTTGCCTCAGGGAGAATGTCCCTGTACTTAATGTAAGTCGCTTTGGATAAAAGTTTTACTAAATGAGTATTTATTGTATTAAGGGATCAGGGGGGCACCAAAGCGGTGAGGGGGGCACCAAAATAATCAGAAAAATATAGCTGCAAGCGGCAATAGGGGATTCCTCCTCAATATTTCAACCCATTATGAAATTCATATGTGATTCAAATGGCACTGGACGAATTCTGGAATTAATTTTAGGATTCTACGACAAAAGGGATACAAATAGCATCACTTGGTGGGCACAAATGGTCAAATTGGGGCAAGGCCTGTAGCGCCCCCTTTGGTCTCAAATGGACCAGATTGGGTGTGACAGTTCATAATGTGCTGTTTCACCATGCCAAAAATATCGATTTTTTACTTAAGCTGTAAGTCTGCCTTTGACTTCAATGCAATAAACGTAATAATAATACCTACAAAGCCAATCTCCGCGACATTTCGGGGGGTTCGGGGAATCCTAATAAGGTAACTTCATTGTAGACGTAGGCTAGATGTCATTGACCCTACCTGCACAGCCTGTCGCGTTTTGAATAATGGACGTCAGGGGCCCGTTCTTCGTACGTCGCTTACTACATCCGAGATCAAATGACACATCCAAGATGATTTCATCGTGCGAATCATGATCCGGCTAACTGGGTTCTTCGAACAAACCTGTTGTGTATGATTAGTATCACTGGATATGATCACGTGTTGGCTTAAAAGGGGATATGTATCGATAGTAGAAACATTGATCAGCAACGCTGCTATTGGCTGTTCAGCATGGCCAAAGAACGTGGCCACTTTTTCTCCCAATCAGAACAAGAGCTTTTAATGGAAGATTATGCCGAATTTGAGTCGTTATTTAAAACGACAGGGAACACCTCAAAGTCTGCAAATGCCATGAGAGTGGGCTGGCAAAAAGTAGCAGACAAATTAAAGTAACAGTGAAATACAAGAATATTCTACAAAATGGTAGCCTTTAATTCATACTGTCTTTATTTTTTAAAAGCCACTTATTTTTCCTCCCTTTTAAAAACCACTGTTAAAGGATGTGTTTGTCTATTTATAACAGCCACAAAGAAAAATGCTGAAAAAAACGGTATCTCTCAACAATTACACTTTATCCCGCAATACCCGATTAATTTGAAAAGCTCTGCAAATTATTCTTCCACCTTCCGCAAGAGGTTGCTCGCGTAAGGCTGCGACAGACTTCCCTATCTCCTCCGCTTATAACGCCTCAATCTAATCTTGTTTACATGAAGTAAACCTGCTCCCGAGCAGGTTTGAGCTTACGGACCTGTTGCTATGACGACAAGTCTAGGATGAGCTTCGAAGAATCAAATGATCCAAGATCATGCCAAATCGCCAACAATCAAATCCGGCTAACTGAGTTAGCGACGTACGAAGAACGGGCCCCAGATGATCACATTAAAGTTGACATATTCTCCAAACAATACATATCATTGATGTGTTCAACAAGACTAGCCAGCTATCCAGCCAAGTAACTGTTCCCATATCAAGATTTTTATGAAAAAACCATCGACCACGATGTAGCTCATTTCCATAATGCCCCCAGGTATGACTTTTCAAACGTATTTCAGAAATCCTAAGGGACCTGGGGGGTATTCCAGAAAGCTTGGTTAACTTACCATTTGGTAAATCATAACCTTTGGGTTGCTTCACCCCAAACAGGCATACCGTGAGTATGTCGGTTCCAAAACACCTGATAAGAGTTAGTTAAATCAACCTCCAATTGGTTACCCAGAGGTTATGCGCGTGCACCGTGCAGATATAAAGACATTTTCAATGGATCGCCGATTTCACGAGTCAACATGGAAACTCTAAACGGAAAAGAGAGCGGCGGATTTTACAGAGGCGGAGTTGGAGGTTTTAATGCACGCTTATGAAGAGTTTAAGCCAATAATATTAAAAAGAAGCAAAACAGCTGCATCGGCTAAAGCAAGAGAGTTGGCTTGGCAAAAAATAACGGACAGAGTAAATGCGTGAGTGTATTAAATTACAAATTTGGTATTGGCTCCCGCTTTATTATAATGAAGTATGTATGTATATATTTTTGAATATGTTATATCACTATGAAAGCATTTACTTTTCCTGCCATTTATTTCTTTAGTTTCAAATAATAATGACTATTTTGTGTTTAATAAGATGTAATCCTTCTGGAGCCAGAAGAACTTTAAGCCAAGTCAAAATGAAACACAAAAACATTATGCAAAAAGGTAATATTTGATTACACAATTACTGAACTACTATTATAACAGGATTTAGTATATTCATTCTGTCATGTAGCTAATAGAAAGAAGACAGAAGCCCATCCAACTGGCGGGGGTCCACCACCACCTCCCCTCACCCCATCTGAGGAGCTGGCTCTGTCCCTTAATAAAGGGCGACCAGTGGTTGCTGGCATTTGAGGGGGCAGATCCTCGCACACACCATGCACCACAAGTGATGGTGAAAAAATGGTGAAGTGTAAGTTTACCTCTATGATTTGTTTTCCTTTTTTGTCCTAATAAATTAGTATGTCTGTCACATAAAGGCTTTTTGAACAAGATTCATTTTATGTAGGTTTATTTTATTTAACTGCATATGATGGCTACTGTGATCTTAGTTTGACATGTTGCTCTTTTATGTATTATTTTCTTTGATAATATTGAGAATGTAATGGGTTGTGTGTTCTTATAGATACTGATGGACGGATTGTATTATTGGACCCTCCAGAAAGAACACAGTCTGTCACAGTTGTAAGATTGTCAGATACCTTTAGTTGCTTTTATTTTTTTGCCAGATAATGTATACTTGAATATTTCTCCTGTAGGATGAAGATGACGATGAAGAGACCACATCTGCTGTGACAGAAGTGGACAATGCTGGTAGATCCACTGAGGTATGATGCATACGGCCCCTTTTGGCATTAGAGTAACAAACTGTCATTGTCCTTTCACAGCACATACCCAGGGTCCACAGATGAGGGTCCTTCAACCTCAGCACACAATCTAAGCAGGGTAAGAGTTTGTGTCCAAGTGTTCACATTATAATTTAATTGCCTGACCAAACAATCTCATTCCTTAATTTTTTTTCCACCTTCCTAGTTGCCAGTAAAGGACTAAAGAACAGTGAAGTCTTCCGTCTCTTTTTGCCTGTAGGTGTTCCATTGGTGATGATTTGGGTTGCGTCACATATTACCTAGTTAGTGGTAATGACTTCATTGATTTTAAGAAGGGACAAAAAATGCAGTTGTTATAGTACCTGCACATTGATACTATGAATTTCCTATTGACATAGTCTCTCTCATTTATTGGTGGAGCTTTAATAGGTATGTGAGTGCCATCAATACACCCAATTACATTTGGAAACCCTGAAACAGAAAGTTATGAAAGTATGAAGTGTGTGCGCATAATGAATACATGTATAGATATAAATGATATGACTAAATATGCGTCATAGATTTTATTCAAAATGACAAAACTGCCACTTTGTGGAATTCGTCTTTAATACCAAGCAGAGTTTTATGGCCAGGGAACTGCACGAACGTGGGTAAGAACTGTTTAAGTGCCAGATATACTGTACGAACGGCTCTACACACAGTTGCCTTTCCACATGCTCTGAATCGCCCACACTGTACAAAAAAAGTGCTATGCACAGAATGTTTTCCGTGCTAAGCGCAGAACCGCGGTTAGTCACATTCGCGATATGCGGTTTTAAAAGACGTGTTAAATAAACTAACGACTCTTTTGAAAAACGATAACGCTCTTTCAAATATTCATTAGGGTAAGCAAACGCATCAATAGTCTTATAACCCTCTCCGGCCGAATAATTTGGGCTTCTACGTCCACAGGATCCTCATCAAAAGGGCACGCCATGCTCACTAACCTTATGGGACGAAGTTACCCTGAAACATAACCTGCTCCCGAGCAGGTTATCTTCACAGAGTCAGTTGCTATGGTTACATGCATACCCAGAAAGTTACCTCCGTTTTTGGAACCGAAAGTTGAGGTTATCCACGAATTTACCCTTAAACATACCCAGGTATGTCACATAACCTGCTTTCTGGAAAACCCCTTGGTCGCTGCTTTTCACTTCCGCATTCTAGATTGCATGGGATTATACAATCCAGGCTATTTTGACCTTCACTCACTGTTCTGAGTTGTGGTTGTTGTTGACTGATTCGTGGACAAAAGAATCGGCAGCAGCGCGCGCCAACTTTTTTGGACTCATTGGGGGCTGCGGATATCCATTGTTTCAGACAGTTCATAGATGAAAACATACAAACCAGAAACGCACTCACATATGTAGCATGTTAGAAATAACTTGTCCATGTGTACAACGATAGTGGAAAAAAATGCCAATAATTATTGAAGAACATTCAGCCCCCCTAAAACGACGCCCCTGCGTACAATACTAATGCACATACGCACACGTGTCTGTGATTTATAAAGGAAACGTTGCAATTTTAGGCTTCTACATACACTTTTAGTAAGAATCCCACGCACGTGTTATAAATGAGGAATGCTATATATGAGGAGCTGAACTTTAAGATGTACTGTTTCACAGTGAAGCAAGGTGGCTGTCACAAGGAAAAGTCGTCCTGAGTGTTTAAGCTCAGAGAGCAGATAAGAATGTTTTGGAGCAACTGAACACCTCAATATTGGAGATGGATGTTCTTGCAGAAGCAAGAGAACGAGGACCTAAAAAGCGAGGTAATGCTAAATGACTACATGTGGGTATGGACAGAGCTCGTCAGCCAGCTTGTAGGAAACACTGTTTGAACTCTTTCTATGAACTCTTCAGATGTCTTCCGTCTTATCTGAGGGGGAAAGGAAGACGGGCATCATCGTCAAGTTGATCCACGTACAGTGGGCCCAACAGGTATCTCATCATCAACTTTTCACACACACACACATATACATACATGTATTTAACATGTTTGAAAATATGAATATTTGACTGCTTGGGGTTTGACTCTCAGGCACAACTGGAGGAGGAATACAGACTCGCTCTTGATAAGAACAGTCAGGACTTGGCTGAGGTAGGATCTTTCTCCGTATGTAATATTAGACAGGGTTTCTGGAAGAACTTTCCTGCTCTGGCAGAGTCCTGCTTGTGGTTTTCTACTCTGTGTTATTACAAAAAAGGGTTTGAGGTCTGTTTCTGTTTTACTTGTAGAAATCGATGATGATCGAAGCCTCTTGCCACTATCTTTTTTTTTATTCCTTTTCTTTACGACGACAGTGTTGGCGCTTTCATTCTTGACCTTGTGTGTCTTGAGTGTGTGTTCAGGAGCTGAGGACCAACAATCAAGACCTGGCGGTCCAGCTCAGCCCAGTTCAGTGTAGCGAGAAAGGGATGGAGTCCAAACACACCCATGTTACAACCATCTAAACCACATTCTCAGTTGTTTTCCACTTTATCTCTTCTCTTCCTGCTCCCGTGCTCCCTCACTTTCTGTACCTTTGTCTCCGTCTCCAGCTGGTGGCGTCGGCAGAGAGACAAGGTGGTCAAGGGCATGGCCACCTTCCGCCTGCGCTTCTAACGCTTCGTGGGGGTGAGGACCAGCAAGAGGTCGGTGTTCAACCGATGCAATAAGGTCCACCCCGTCAACTTCGACATGTAGTGAAGATGGAAGGAAAGCCATTTACAAATAATAAATACATTTGGCCTTGAAATTCAAGGGGAGCAGTGTCTTTTCACATTTGGTTGAAAGTGTACACTGAATGTATGTATGAAAAACAAAAACTGGAAACACGCAGTCTTTTTCTCAAAACTGTGTTTGTCCACGTTTTTCCTTGTGATGCTTCATGGACAGAAGCTTTTTAATAGACCGAGACTGATTCAAAGCGTGTGCAAGGTCAAGTACCAGCAGGTGTTGCGTAATAACTATACATGGATAGGAATATATAAAAAAGTATATGTGTGTGTGTGTATATATCTTACCGGGGGGACCCGGGACGGAATTAAAACAATGCGCATGCACGCTTGTTAAACGGTTCAGAATGAGCCTATTCATGTAGCCTACAAGTTGTTTATACTTTAGGCAACATCTGCAACCGCATGAGAACAGCCTTCTGCGTACAGCCTACAGTTCATGAATCTTGTCGTTGCGCAAATGTTGTTTCTAAATATTATATGAGCCCAAGCAGGGTGAGTGTTCTGCAGGATCCTATGGGAGAGTAGACATTGGTGTGTGTGAACACAGGTGGAAATAAAATATTTTGATATCTCATTTTACAGTCTGGTTGGATTGGGAAAACGATCTTAAACTGATGTGAATTCAAATGGAACATTTAAAACCGGACTATGGGTGCAATATATATATAGTATTAGTATGTATGACCCTAAATCAATAGGGTTGTATCTAAGTCAGTAGGGTTGTATCTCCCATCCGTATATATTGTATCCCAGCGCTCCACTTTACTCTCAGCCTTTACCCCTTGTATGACTTATTTTACCGCCATTCCTCACACCCTTTCCCCTTACGAGACTGTGTGTAGTTGCTAAAGAGTTCCCCCTCAGGGATTAATTAATTAAGTATTCTGAATCTGGATTAAACTACAGGCAATCAAAAAGAACCGAAAAACTCAAAATAAAAACGCAAAATATTGCTTCTGTGTTGTCTGATGTCAAACAAACAGCAAAGGATTACGACAGACCAGCATTGCACGTCTTGATTCACACTGAAAGACTCCCTCACATATACACGATAACACACACACACCCCCCCATACACACACACACACACACACACACACACACACACACAAATGAACTGAAAGTGTGAAAGACAATGTTGATTGTGATTTTGATGGGGAATTTTTTCTAAGCATCTTAAAGTCTCTTTCAGATGCACACATTGTTTTTACTGTATGAATTAAAAGGAAATCCCCAAACATGAATTGAACTGGCCATATTTAATTGTTTTGATTAACGCTAAAATGTATTTTAAAAATTGTGAAAACTATTTACTTGGAAGTAATTTTTCACAATTTCAAAATTAAACGGGACCAAGGCTGATGATAATGGCTATTGATTAACAGTTAATGTTACTTTAGATTAATCTAGTTTTGATTGCTGGAACTGAAATTGTGTATTTTAATTTAAAAGTATAAAAGATGGCATTGCACGAGATAGATGTCATGATCAGCACTTGAAACAGGGCCGGTTCTAGACAGGCATATAAGAGGGGGCAGGCAGAGATGTGAAGGGGGCATCATGTGTACACATCATGCTCCCGCACTTTTTTTTCTGTGCTTATAGTAACAGTGTTTCTTCATTGAATTGGGTTGTTAGCTATTTGTCCAACCCCGACCTGGAGAAGTGGATTGCACTTTGTCAGGCCTCTACCTTCAGACCTGTCCAACTTGGGTGTCCCACCTGAAGACTAAGCTCCTGCTGGTATAGCTCTTAAGATAGAGCTTATCGTGGACTTCAGGAAGAAGAGGGCAGGCACGCACGACTCCATTCACATCAACGGGATGGCCGTTGAGTGTGTCTCCAGCTATCAGTTCCTGGGGATCCACATCTTGGATGACCTGTCCTGGATTACCAACACCTCCGGCCTGATCAAGAAGGCTCACCAGCGTCTCTTTTTCTTGAGAACACTGAGGAAACACCACCTGTCCTGGTGAACTTCTACCGCTGTGCAATCGAGTGCATCCTGACCAACTGTGTTACAGTGTGGTATGGAAACTGCACAGTCACAGGGCGCAAGGTACTGCAGCGGGTGGTGAAAACCGCCCAACGCATCACTGGGACTATTCTTCCATCCATTGAGGACATCCAGAGGAAGCACTGTCTGCGTAGAGCTCACAGCATCCAAACAGATTCCTCACACTCCGCCCACAAACTGTTTGTCCTCTTGCCCTCCGGCAGGCGCCTCAGAAGTCTCCGGTCTAAGACCAACAGACTGAGGAACAGCTTCTTCCCCAGAACTGTGACACTCCTGAACTCCACCTGCGCTAATCCCCGCCCCCCTATATAACCATGCCCACCCATATAACCCCTGCCACCCTATATTTGCACTATCTGCATAATTTCTGTTGTTATCTGTTCAATTTGCACATCTGCACTTAGCATCATTTGCATTTTGTAGCTGTATCTTATCTGTTCACTTTGCACATCTGCACATAGCATAATTTGCACTAACTGTACATACATACAACCTTGTAAATTCTGTAAAAATTCTGTAACACAATACAGCTGTACATTTGTCGCCACCAAATAATCTCTTTAACACCCCTGTATATTCTGATTATATTGTACATACTGTGTATATTCTGAGTATTTACTATTATATTCTGCTGTAATAATGGTTTTGCACTTCTGGTTGGATGCTAACTGTATTTCGTTACCCTGTACTTGTACCTGTGTAGTGACAATAAAGTTGAATCTAATCTAATCTAATCAAGCCTCAAAGTTTCTGCACTCCCATGGAGCCCCAACTCATTTACACAGAGAAACTTAACAGCACTGAACCACTCTCTTGACACAGTAATGTTTTTTTTCAAGTTGTCCATACAGTTGAAGCATGCACATGGTTGTGGCTGGACACATGCCTCTGTAGCCCCTTGTCTCGATCAAGTGCTGCTTTCCAGTTGTTAAAACCAGTTAAGGTAAAAAAAAATAACATCCCTGTGTGCTTCTTTAAATCCTGTGATGGCCGTTTTCCTGGTAAACAGGGAACTATCATGGATGTATAAGGGAACTATCTTGGCACGGCTAATTCTCAAAAAGCGCCCAAGACCACTATAAGCTCCCTGTGGCAACAGTGCCCCCTTGTGGCGTCTTTGGGAGGTTGCAAACGAGCTGCCGTGTATTCAGTATTAATTCCTTCGTTTATCAGTAAGATCAGTCAGGACTTGCATGAGGTAGGATCTTTCTCCATATGTAATATCAGAGTTTCTGGAAGAACTCTCCTGCTCTGGCATAGCCCTGCTTGCTATTTTCTACTCTGTGTTATTACAAAAAAAGGGTTTTATTTGTAGAAACTAAAGTGACGATCATCAAACTTTTGGAACGTTTGACCGAAGACCACCTCACCACTATAGAGGTATAGTAGAATGCCTTACTTTATTCCTTTTCTTTCTCATTTACATTATGACGACAGTGTTGGCGCTTTCATTCTTGACCTTGATTGTGTGTTCAGGAGGACCGAGAACAAACATCTGGAGGTCCGGCTATGGAAGGCTATGGTGTAAGTGTGCACAACACCACATCTGACTCACATCACCTGCTCACTTTCCTACTACATCTCCAGGCCGCTGCTAAATAAATCTGAGGGACAGGTTTGGTGGACCCCATGTGGACCAACCCATGGCCGAGGCAGCAGATCTGGGACAGCTGCCTCACTCAAATGTAAGTGAAACCCTCTGTGATGGTCCTCTGCCTCTCTCCACCTTCCTGTGGCAGTGAGCAGTACTGCAAAGAGCTTTTTGTTTAGCTAATAGATCACACGTCCTTGCCCTCATACCACCATAGTGTGAAAACCCTGAAAGTTTAGAGTATTCCCTACCTTAAAGATTAGCTTAGTGTCTTCCTTATCTCAGCGTCTGTTGGTCCGGAAAACTTTTCTGAGAAGTCTGGTTATCCTGTAGGTTGAGTTGTCTGATGTGGAGGAGGAGGAGGAGGAGATGAAGCAGGGTCCCAACTTGGATGTCCAGACCAAAAGGTGCATTACCACTTCAGTGTAGAGAGGGAGAGTGGGAGCATATACGGTCCACAACTCCAGCAAGAGATGGAGTCCAAGCTCCTGGATCACTTCCCCTGTTGTCCTGTCTGTCTTCAGAGGACACACCCACGTTACAAGCATCAAACCACATTCTCAGTTGTTTTCCACTGTATGTCTTCTCTTCCTGCTCCCGCTCTCCCTCACGTCCTTTGTCTCTGTCTCCAGCTGGTGGCGTTGGCAGGCTGACAAGGTGGTCAAGGGCATGGGCACCTTCCGCCTGCACTTCAAATGCTGCCTCGGGGTGAGGACCTGCGAGAGGCGTGTGGTCCAGCCTGTGAACAGCAACATGCACATTGGCATGGCGTTTGTGTCTGTGGGCGTGCTGCCTGCGTCTGTGGGCATGCCGCTTGTGTCTGTGGGCATGCCGCCTGCGTCTGTGGGCATGCCGCTTGTGTCTGTGGGCATGCTCCCTGTGTCTGCTCTCCTCACTGCCCCCCCCCCCCCCCCCCCCCCCTTCAACTTCTGCCAGAAACTTTGGGGTTACCTTGGATGACGAGCTCTCCCTCACGGCACACATTGTGACTGTCTCTCGGTCATGTAGATTCCTTCTCTACAACATTCGGAAAATCATTAGATACCTGTCTGAACACTCCATCCAGCTGCTAGTCCAAGCCCTTGTCCTCTCAAAAATGGATTACTGCAACTCACTACAAGCCAGCCTTCCAGCAAGTGCAATCCGCCCCCTTCAGAGAATCCGAAATCGCCTGGTTTTCAATCTACCCAGACGCTGCCATGTCACCCACTCCTCATCGCCCTCAACTGGCTTCCCATCATGGCCCGTATCAGATTCAAGACCCTGATTCAAGACCTGATTATTCAAGACCCTGGTACTGACCTTCTGAGCAGTGAACGGGACTGCCCTGAGCTATATCAACTCAAACTCAAACCTGCGCGGGAGCAGGTTTACTTCATGTAAACAAGATTAGATTGAGGCTTTATAAGCGGAGGAGATAGGGAAGTCTGTCGCAGCCATACGCGAGCAACCTCTTGCGGAAGGTGGGAGAATAATTCGCAGAGCCTTTTTAAATTAATCGGGTATTGCGATATAAATTGTAACTGTTGAGAGATACCGTTTTTTCAGCCTTTTTCTTTGTGGCTGTTATAAATAGACATCACATCATTTAACAGTGTTTTTTAAAAGGGAGGAAAAATAAGTGGCTTTTTAAAACAAAGACAGTATGAATTAAAGGCTACCATTTTGCAGAATATTATTGTATTTCACTTTTACTTTAATTTCTCTGCTACTTTTTGCCAGCCCACTCTCCTGGCATTTGCAGACTTTGAGGTGTTCCCTGTCGTTTTAAATAACGACTCAAGTTCGGCATAACCTTCCATTAAAAGATCTTGTAATTGGGAGAAAAGGTGGGCACGTTCTTTGGCCATGCTGAACAGCCAATAGCAGCGTTGCTGATCAATGTTTCTACTATCGATACATATCCCCTTTTAAGCCAACACATGATCGCGCAATTATCTCAAATAACTAAATCCAGCGATACTAATCACACAACAGGTTTGTTCGAAGAACCCAGTTAGCCGGATCATGGTTAGCAGGATGAAATCATCTTGGATGTGTCATTTGATCTCTGATGTATTAAGCGACGTACGAAGAACGGGCCCTCGGTATCAAATAACACCCAGCTAGTCCCCTTTAAGAAAAAAACAACTCCCCTTTAATGATTTACCTGTATGGCCACACCTGGTATTCCACCCCAAGTGAAAAAAAGTTAAATAACAATTCAAGTGGAACTGAACTGCAGCAAACTGTGACAACACGAATTAAATACGGACTAAAAGTGAGTACTCCATATTAATTTAGTCAAATGGGAAGTGGGTTTAGTTTGGAAATTGTACATTAAGTAGGCCAAGTTACCGTTCGGAAGTCAAATGCGTTGGCGATAACGCTGTTCTTCCTGGTTGTTTATCAGTACATTTAGAGAGTATTAAAGGGTATGTACAATCGACAGTATAGTTTGATAGAATATTTGTATACATATGAAACAGGCATCTTGTCGACTCTTTTAAATAATGTTAGCATTTTAGAAAGTCGTGCTAAATGCGGCCTTTTATATTTCTGATGTGCGCACACATGTTGTAATAGGATTGGTCAAGGAGTTTAGCTGTACATTTTAACTGAATAGTTCTTTTTTTAACTTTCTTTTATTTGTTTTTCAGGTTTAGTGATAACAAACAAACAGACAAAGATACACGTAGGGCAAGCATGGGCGATACTAGAATATAAGTACAACAGGGTTCAAGAATAATACTTTTTTTATATGACAGGAAAATGTCAGAGTGGGTTATATTCCTCACAATAGTCAGACCATTTTTTCCAGGCCTCGATATAGCGGTCAAAGTTTAGCCTTAGGGAAAAGGTCAGTCTCTCCATACAGTTTATTTCGTTGACAATAGCGACCCATTCTTCTTTAGAAGGTGGCTCTTCCCTTAGCCACTTCCGGGTGATGGCTTTCTTACATGCAACAAGAAGGATTTTGTAGAGGTATTTGTCATGGGTCATAAGGTTGTCCGGCAGTTTGCCCAGGTATAGTATAACAAAGGAGTTATCAACTTTGATTCCAAATATTGAACTTATTTCTTTGGAAATCTCATTCCAAAATGGATGGATAACAGAGCAGTCCCAAAATATATGAAAATGATCAGCCATGGGTTTACCGCACCGCCTCCAACATCCACTCGGGCCCTGAGATCCCTGCTGCATGTAATTTTAATTTGCATTTAATTTTAAATTTTTTTAATTTTCGGGGTCACAAAGAAACGTATTGTATTCTTCCAGGAAAATTCACGCCAAGATCTTGAGTTGGTAGTTTTAACCTGGTTTTCCCAAATATCACTCCATTCTTCTTCAGTTATCTCCAGGCCCGATTCCTTCTCCCATTTTTGTCTGACATGGTCAGTGGACTGGTCTTTAGAATTCTGTAGTTCCTTATATATCCGAGAAATCAAATGTTTGCTACCTTTGGCCTTGTATGCCTCAGTAAATATATTTATCAATTTAGAGTCACTTTCCGCTAGATGTTTAATTTCTCTATTAAAATAGTCCCTGACCTGGAGATACCTGAAGAAGTCACCTTTTTCAAGGCCAAATACATTTGAGAGACGATTAAATGACTCCAGAATACAACTATTGGTTATAGAACAATAAGCAGTTACACCTTTGTGGACCCACTGTTTAAATTGCTTATCGAGGCTAGATGGTAGAAAGCTAGAGTCATAAGCCACCCATTTCAATATTCTTGAATGCCTCACAAGGCGGAGTTTTTTGCAAGTCTTGAACCACACCCTAAGAGATTGTGTGATCCACTGATTAAGTTTACACAGGTAGGTGCCTCGGTTTTGATAGTCACCCAATATAGACTGTGCTGGTGATTCAAAAAGCTTAAATTCTAAGTCCTTCCATTTAGCTGAATATTCCGGGTTGCACCAGCAGACAAGTTGTCTTAGTTGAGCGGCAGTGTAATAATCCTCTAGGCAAGGGAGGGCAAAACCGCCCTTGTCTTTGGGAAGTTGTAAGTAAGTAAGTAAGTAAACTTTATTTATATAGCGCCCCTCGCAGACCAGGGTCACAAAGCGCTTTACAATGGGAAGTTGTAGGGTTTGAAATTTTATCCGGGGTCTTTTGCTATTCCACACAAACCTTGAAATCATTCTATTCCAGTCATTAAAGGCAGTAGGGGGGATAGCAACAGGAAGAGACTGGAATAGGTACAAAAGCCTGGGGAGCACAACCATTTTAACAGTTTCAATTCTATTAGACATATCCAGAGGTAGTACAGTCCATCTATTAAGGTCTGCTTTAATTGACTTAGAAACAGGGCTATAGTTGCTTTCATAGACTTTAGAGATGTCCCTTGGGATCCACACACCCAAATATTTAATAGCCGTAGCGTTCCATTTAAGGTCGTATTTACGTTGCATCTCACCATTTGGATTGAAGTTGTAACAAAGTATTTGGGATTTATTCGTATTCAGTTTATATCCTGAGTAAGTGCCAAACAATTCCAAAAGAGACATTAATTTGGGAATACTTTTCTCTGGGGCACTCATAGTCATCAGAACATCATCCGCGAATAAGCTTGTTTTGTATTCGGTACCCCCTATACAAATCCCCTTTATCTCTGGGTCTTCCCTCATAGCTTGAGCTAAGGGCTCTATAAAGAACGCAAAAAGGGCAGGGCTAAGTGGGCAACCCTGGCGGCACCCTCTCTCTAATTTGATGGGGTGGGACAGGTGCCCATTAATTCTTATTCTGGCTGTAGGGGACGAGTGTAAAGATTTAATACATTGGATTGATATTTTGTTGAAGCCAAATCGCTCTAACACCTGGTAAAGATAACCCCACCCAACTGAATCGAACGCCTTCTCTGCGTCCAGGCTGATCAATGTTGCACTGATGTTTTCCTTAATCACATAGTCAACCACATGCAGGGTGCGCCGAATATTGTCCTGTGTTTGTCTTTCACTGACAAACCCTGTTTGATCTGAGTCTATCATTTCAGAGACAATATGTTCGACCCTTTTAGCCATAACTGATGCAAATAGCTTATAATCAGTATTTAAAATAGATATAGGCCTATATGAACTACATTCCCCTTTGTTTTTGCCCTCTTTATGAATTATTGTTATTACTGCCTCGCTCCATGATTTGGGTGTCTGTCCCTCTTTGAGAGTGTAGTTGAAACATTTAAGGAGCAGTGGTGCCAACTCGGGTTTAAAGGCTTTATACCACTCACTGATGAAGCCATCGGACCCAGGCGCTTTATTAGCTTTCAGTTGTGAAATTGCTTTGTCTAGCTCAGCAATGGTTATGTCTGAGGTCAAAATATTATTTTGCTGGACACCTATAGAGGGAAGATCCAGAGATTTCAAAAATTGTTCTATCTTCAAAGTATCTGCCGTTCCAGGCTGGCTATATAAGTCCTTGTAATAATTCTCAAAAGATTTTTGTATATCCTCTAGCTTGAAACGCATTGTGTTATTTCTCGTATTCCTTATTTTATCAATAGTCCTCTCGGTTTGTTGTTTACGTAGTCTCCAAGAGAGAAGCTTCATAGCCTTGGGACCAGTTTCATAGTATTTTTGTCTGCTAAATCTCATTTTGACCTCATTTTGTTCATTGTAGATCTTGTGTATTTCCTGTTTGACACATTTTAATTGCGTCAATACTTGTGGGTTTTTGTGGGCAGAATGTTTAATTTCGAATTCTTTCATTTTAGTCTTTAATTCTAGTAGATGTTTTTGTTTACTCTTTTTCCTATAAGCAGAGAAGGCTATAAGTTTTCCTCTTATTACCGCTTTCCAAGCATCCCACAAAACACTTGGTGAAACTGTTCCATTGTCATTGAATAGCAGATACTCTTTCAATTCTTTCCTAATAAATTCCTTACATACTTTTTCGTTCATTAAACTTGGGTTGAGGCACCATAGTGAATCCTTTCTTTTATTATCCAGGTGAAGTGTAAGATACACCCCTGAGTGGTCTGAAACATCTCGAATACCTATTTTACAGGCACTTATCCTGTGTCTATCCACAGTGTACATAAAGAAATAATCTAACCTAGAATATTCTTTGTGGCAAGATGAGTAATAGGTCAATTGTTTTTCTGAGGGGTGTAAGTCTCTCCATACATCTATCATACCAGATTCCTTTAGAAGTGTTCGCATAATCAATTAATTCCCATTATTGTACACCCCTCCTACGCCCTGATTCATGCGAGGAGTAAAATGTATTCATAAACCCCATCTTTTTTAGTTTTTCGTGCTCTGCATCAGAGAGGTGTGTCTCCTGCCAAAAAAATTACCTGTAAACTTTCCCTTTTCATTTTCCCTATAACTTTGCTTCTTTTCACTGGATTATGTAACCCATTCACATTAAGTGATATTACCTTGTAATCCCGGTACATTGACATTGATTAGATCTCTTTCTGATGGCCCATTGTAAACTAGAACCTATTGCCCTTGAACAAGAACATGTATGGTAACAAAAACAACTATGTGAACTGAACAGAGTACAGTAAGTACAAAACAAGCAGACTTCCAAGGTAGGAGTACATGTCATGTGCTCCTTAAATTTGAGGGGAAAGCCTAGCTCAAGGTAAGGGCCCCTCTGTGGAGTAATCAATAAGATTGCTCCCAAAAGTGAAGAAAATAACATAGAATCTAAATGGCAGCTTCCAACAAAACTACTCTCCTGGTCTCAGTAAAACATATTATTTTAGGCCAGGGGCAGTCATTGCAAGAGTACAAAAAGAAATTCAAATCGTTCTTAACGTCTTCTCTTAGCTTATGGCAATGTGCACTAAGCTCCTTTTTAACATCCGCACGCATCGCCCGGATCTCGGTGTGGATATTGGCCAGCAAGCTAGCTTCGGTAGTATCAGGCCTGTGCGGACTAGGCGAGTTAGCATTGACACCGTCGTCACTCTCCATCGCCGATTTCTTAATTTCTCAGTCCTTGTGGACGTTCTGCCCCTGGCTCGCCTGCTCTTATCCCCTTCCATATGTTGTGTGTGTCTTATTTCGTTAACGTACTTGATTCCGGGGAAATATATTTAGAAGGTGGGAGAGCGATTTGCTAGCCTGCCATCCTCTACTGCGCGCCAACCGGAAGTCCTTAACTGAATAGTTCTAAGTGAATTGCAACCAGTAAATGTGACTCTATTAAGTTAGCCTATATATTCATATGTAATACTGTACCTATTTTATTGTTAGGGCAGGGCAGTGACATAACTGATACAGTTAGGCAACAGGAGCCTGCACTAATTTGCCAGACGTTATTATTATCTAAAGGGTTGTGTGATTTGTAAATATGCTTTTTCGGACTCTGCAGGGCTGAGACAGAGGAGTTCCATCAGTCATATCTGACCAGAAACTTTCACTGGTCAAGTCAAAACAACTGAAGATTTACACTGGCAGCAAGAACAAAGGAATATAATGTGACCGTAGGTATTGAAACTCAACCAAGCTTACGTAGACTACCAGAGCCGCTGGACGAACAACCTGTGTGATAGTCGGGTGCTAAACCAATGTCTGAGTTCCTGCCTTCAAACCTGGAGCTACTTAATGAGGCCTCGTACAAAGGCTGTGGGACAGCAGAACCTCAAGCGCTTACATGGAGCGCAGAGGCACACAAGGCCAGGCCCAAAGACATGGACCCAGTGAAAAAGATGGAGAGAGAAGAGGAGGAGGAGGAGATGGTCAGCTCAGCTAACTTTGAGCCAGCTACTCTCCAGTGGCAGGGGGACAAAGACCCAGAAAAGGGGTGGGATAACGGAAGCGAAGTGACCAAGAAACCAAGCGTGGGAGGCGAGGGAGAGTGCGGCAGCATGCGTTCAGAGCCTCTCTCCCTCCACAGCCGTGAGAGCAGGACAGAGAGCGAGCGAGAGCTAGATGGGGCCCTCAACAGGGCCAGGGCCAAGGAGGAATGGCCGGAGACGGAGGACGCCGAGCTGAGGAAAAAAGGGAAGGAGGAACAGCTGGAGATTGACGTGGAAGATGAGGAGGACGAGGGGATAAACTCTTTGCCTGCAAAGGCGGCGCAGGTCTTCAATCCGGCCATCACCATCTTGCACTCCTCCAGCGCCCCGGTATCTCCCAGAGAAAGCGAGACGTTCTGGAATGCAGAGACAACAAAGACGCCTTTCGTGGGTGCCCATGGAACCCCTCCGGATGGTTTCTACCAGGACTGGGCCATGGAGGGAGCCTCCCGGAAATGTAGGCGCCACTAAAAAACTTTTTACCCTTCATGTACGTAGTACAGTACAGTAATGTATAGTACAGTACACAACTGTACAGTTCAGGAATGGAATTCCATTGTTCTAGCAGTGTCAGCTTAGTTTTTTTGAAGGCACACTTTGTACACTCATTCAGTAACTTACCTTAATGCTAAAGACGCTAAAGATGTGGGTCTTTCCATCTGCCTCATATTGGTTTGTGTAATGTATACCCTTAACCTGTTAGACCTGTTACATCAGTCTCACAGTTGATAAAAAAAGCCTTTGGGATTTTACCAGCCTCTCTCTCTCTCTCTCTCTCTCCCCAGGGGGGAGTGGCTGTTGCAGCAGAGACTCTCTAAAGATGGGTGTGTCTGTGACCACAGCTGCCCTGATCTTCCCCCTGCTGGTGTGGGGGGGGTACGCATTCCTCCCTTTTGACGCCCCGCTCCTCAACAGCTCCCCCATGCGGCTCGTGTACACCCTGCGCTGTTCCGTATTTGCTGTAGTACCCATCGTACTGGGTAGGTGGGAAGTACAAAAGGCTTCTTAATACTTCCTCTTTTAGTACCTGCCAATGAGTTACCTATATTATTCCCCCCCCTATTATATTCCAACTTCAAAGAAAGTAAAAAAAAAATTGTATTTTCAAGAACAGTGTAGTAAAAACTAACCTAGAGTCTTTGCTAGCATATACCACCCCTACTGTTTCTGCCCCCAGGTTGGCTGGTGCTGGGGGTCAGTCGGCTGTGCCTGGGCGAGGTAAAGCCCCTGTGTGACGGTCAGGTGGAGGCCAGGGAGGTGGGCGTGCACCGCCGCTTTGTGGACGACTCCATCTCCCTCTTCCTGCTCTACTTCCTGCAACTGGCTGTCATGGCACCCTACCTGAGCCAGGAGCTGCTCAAGCTGGTGCCCCTGCTCACCATAATTTTCGCTTTTGGGAGGTAAAGAAACATCCCAAATCTCTTTAATGGACCATCAATAAATCATTATTCAAGAACTGTCTGTTGAACTATCTTGCATGATTTGGAAATGAATGTTGAGACGCCTCCCTAGTTCCACAGCAGGGGAATGGTACTGAGTGAGCAGCATGCATGTAACCGCCTCCCTCTGCCCCTGCAGGCTGGTGTACTGGGTGGCCGCTGCCCTCGGCAGCAGCATGCGGGGCTTTGGGTTCGGACTGTCCTTCCTGCCCATCGTGGCCATGCTGGGTGCCAACCTGTACTTCATCTTCGCCATGGATGCAAATGGCACCATCTTTGCCCAAGAGACCCATGTACCAGATGAGCCACCCTCATCCCCTCGCCAGAGATTTTATGGATGAGGGAGAAGGAGGGAGGGAGGGAGGGAGAAGGAGGGAGGGAGGGAGAAGGAGGGAGGGAGATAGGGAAAGAGGGGGTGGAGAGAGCAGAATGGGGGGCGTGTCTTGCCATGACCAGAACAGGGGGTATAGGTTGTTAATGACATATTCAGGAGAAGAAACATGGCAGTAAAATCTAGATGTAAAAGGGGATGATACTAACCTGGGTTTGGAGGTAATTTACTTTTTAGTCATAGACTTCCACTGCGATGAATAGCTTGTACACTATCACATGCTTTGCAAGAAATCTATAAGTTAATAGTTAACCTGTTGGCATGTTAGGCAATGCTCCACAAAAGAGAAGTTGACTCATGTGGAACCGAGTTCCTTGGGTTAATGTTGTAATGTCAATGCAAGACAACAGTTTACGGTTTCACACAGAATTGGGGAAGTTTCAACAGGATTCAAGAAACTGTCTCTGAAACTAAGGTTTGTGAAAGATGCTACAGATAGCATAGGTGTCTGGATCATGTAAGTCTGTCTGCATAATACAGGATCAGTATATGTTAAAGGGAAACTGAAACTTGTGTGCAATATTACAGATGATTGGTTAGAATCATCTGTCAATCAAGAGTAGTTCACAAGTCAACCCTTGTATTGTGGTCAAACTGTGATGTTGAACCCTAGAGAGGTACAGATTTGATATTGCATAATGCAAGTACTCACAGTTTTAACACTTCAAAGAATGCAAATAATTATTTTTCTTGAAGGTACAGAAATACATTAAAGTAAATAATATTGCAAATTTTCTTTTTGAAAAGTAAACATTTTCCAATAAAAACTACTAGTCTAGTGTATTACAATATGTTTATATGTGAACTCTTGCTGCACCATTAAATTCCAGATTTATATATACAAATGTATATTTTTGTATTTAGCAGATTTGAGTATATATGAAATATCTGTCAAATGTGTTATTTCTGAGTCTTTGCTTTACGTTTTAAATTTTTTTGTAATCCCAACTCCTCAATTGCCATAAATAATCTACTATTTGATTTACAGTTTGTATAGTTGTTTGGTTTCCTGTATCTTGTTCGCGCTTTGTTTTGGATTTGGATTGGTAATAAAATGATTCTTCCTTCCGTCCTTTTCAGCATAAAACTTTAGATGTAGTAGGTTATCCCCTCTCAGCATTAATGGAACATCCTGGAGTTTTCTTCTATAAGCCTCATAATTGATGTAGGCTTTAAACATGACACTTAATTGTTTCATAGCACTTTTGTTTTAGTCTATCCATCTAGAAAACCCTACTACGTTAGGCCAGTGGTTCTTAACCTGGGTCGATCAAACCCCAGGGGTTCGGTGAGTCAGTTTAAGGGTGTCGGCGGAGGTCAAGACACACATCCGACTCATGATTCGTAATGACACGACCAATTAAGAAGGGTTCGGTGAAAGGGTATATGAAACTGGTGGGGTTCAGAACCACTGCTTTGGGCGAACTGATAAAAGTGACATTACGCAACCTGGAGTAACGAGTTATCTCAGGGAGATAGTATCTGTCGGAGGGAAGAAAACACATCCACCTGAATTGCGCTTTGGCTGCCCAGTGCGCAAGAGCGAAACGCCACCGAGAAGTGTCGGGGTCGGAGGTAGACTCCTCACGGTAACGACCACGTATTTTAAAGTCTGTACCCAGAATTCAACATCTACCCTCCAGCCAAAAGGAGCGTATTACTGATGAAAACAAGTTAAAATGACAACCATCCCTGCAAGAAGGAAGCACGGCGCGTGTTTACTACGGATCCGAGAGAACTGTCCCTTCCGAAAATTAAGAAAAAACAGGTGTTATGGTAAGACTGGCAAAAAGCTATGTTTTATAAAGAGAATGCGCATATACTTATATATAACTTTTAACAATCTTTGATGTTGACCAAACACAAAGTTATATTTAAGCTGTATAGACGCAGGCCTACGCATTATTGATAAACAAATAATTGCACGATTTTCTGCTTGAGATCGAGCGAATTTTCTTGCCAATTGTTTCGTAATGCAGGCTGTTATGTCGACTCTAGCCTAACTCATGTCTCCTGTTAAGGCACATTGGCAAAGTTCAAATGATAAATAGGCTCATCGGAATTTGACATGATCAAAACTGCTGAATACAGAGCAGCAGAAATTGTGTAGGTGTATCGCTGATTCTCCATGCGCTTTGCACCACAGGGAGCTGGGCTCTTTTTAGCGTACTTAGTTTGACACTTTTCGTTGTGTTTGAGTAAACAATAACAAACCCTCTTCCACATTTGACAGATCGTCACCAGCAGGTGCAGCAGATCCGTTCCTGTTATTAAATATTGTTAGACTGCCAACTTTTTCAGCATCCTAAACTGAACACCAGGAACAACATCGAGTTATTTTATTCAGTTCAATCAGCTTGAATTCATCTAATCAATGACTGGCCTCTTGAGGTTACTGAGACACAGGAAGGCATTCTAACGCCAGGTAACTTGACCTGTGTGCGTCAACAGATGTGACCTCAACCCCTTCTGTGAACGGCGCTGTGCTCTGGACTGACTACAGTCAGCGCCCCATTTCTGCATCCAGCGACCAGTCCATCGTAGCCAGAAGTGGGGAGCCTCTCTCCCCGGTTCCAGCTTATCAAGCACTTTACCGTCAACATTTGCAAGGTCCTGTTGGTGAGTTCACAGCTTTTGCCTGCCACCAGTGTACAAGGACAATGAAATAAAAACCAGAGGAAGAAAAACAGAATGGGTGTTTTGGATATGAGCTGACTGAACTAGATGTAACAGACATACTGGATAAACTCAAGTCATTACGTTGATTGGGCGACAATGCACGGTCACTTATTTTTAAGGAAGTGGAGCAGGGTTTGCTACTAGGAAGTTTAAAAACAACCATTTAGTGCGTACTTCTCATTTGACTATAAACACTCCCTTTTTCTGTTTGTTTTCGAGCTATGGATATGGAGGACATCATCCAAGGCCCTTCCCCTAGAGTAGGGGCCATGAGGGCCAAACCTTCCTCGGGCCTCACCTCGAGGCCCATGCTACCCACCCCCACACCTCCCAACAGTGAGTCTAGTATGGGTAAGATATATTTCAACAATCTCTCCTTCACACACGTCATACGTTCGCTACTCAAGTGCACAGAGTAAACGTTCAAATGTACGTGTATTCAAAGTTTCAAGGTAACACTTTATTGGCCAACTGTGGATTTAAGAAGTGTTGATTTCTTCAACAGAGCTGGACAGCGGTGTTGATCCAGAGACTGGAGAGAGAGCCCAGAAATGACAGAACCTCATTGGTCTTCCCTCTTCACTTTGTTTCCTTCTTGCTAGCTTGTACTCTGTGCTAAAAATAGATATTGAATGCACAGAGCAGGTTGCTCATTGTCTTTCACTTGTGGTTGCAATTTCAGTTGCTTTTCGGTGTCATGTGACACAACCACGCCCTTTGAAATCGGATGCAGGCTCGGTGGGATTGGAATTACAGGACGTGATCGTCGGTGGGATTTAGAACAAGTGGATTTGTTTGTGTACAAAACTGCTATCATCCAATATGACCACATAGAAGATCATTGTGAATGCAAGTTTTCAACATATTTGGATGTTTGAAGTGTAGCAGCCTCTTTTTTGATATCAGTCATACTACCAGCATACTACCCTTTCATGGAACCATTCTTCTTGCTCGTGGCACCTGTTGCTGGATGTTCTAATTTATGTAATTTCAGGTCAGAAAGGGTATTGTGTAATCAGGAATATGAATGCAACACTGCGTACCATGGTTTGGTTTGACTAAACCATTTCTTAATCTTAACATTTTGAGGAATGTTTGAGGGGTTGTCAGCTCCCCGTACCCCTTTTGATATGTACTTGTTTATCTATAATGTGACCACATCCTGTTAGAGTGCTTGAATATGATATTTTTTGCATGTTGCCCTTGTTTTTTTACTTTAAAGTTTAAAGAGAAGTTCCTAACCAAAATAGTTTTTGTAATCATGTTTCCACAATCGCACACTAAAATGTACAGGTACGAACGTCAGCATATTTTATTTCAATTGCTCATTTCTAGCATTACACAAAGAAGTAACAACAGTAAACAGCGACAGCATGGAATGAAGCCTTTGTTCTGAACAAACTTGAGGTTGCAGATAGACAGAACCATGCCTGTGATGAAAAGTAGGAACATGCTGTGCAGCAGTTGACAGCCAGGCCTTCCTCTATTCCACTCCCCCGCTCTGCTCATCACCCTTCTTCTTGCGTCCTGAGACGATGTCGTCGATGCGCAGCAGCAAGACAGCAGTCTGATGAGGAAAGCGAAAGTGACTAAGTTAGGATGGGTTGGTGTTAGTGACTGCTGCAGTCAAGTAGGACAGGTTTACGTACGGTAGTCGTACGGTTTGTGTTCAAGTTCAGTTTTTTTGGGGCCAATAGCCTTTATTAAATGCATTACTATGCACAGTAATCTATAAACCATCTATGACAGGGGTGTCCAATCCTGGTCCTTGAGGGCTGCTGTCCTGAAGGTTTTAGATGTTTCCCTGCTCCAGCACACCTGATTCTAATGAAGCATCGTTATCAAGCTCTGTGGAGGTGTGCTGGAGCAGGGAAACATCTAAAACCTTCAGGACAGCAGCCCTCAAGGACCAGGATTGGACACCCCTGATCTATGAAATCAACACCTCAAATGAAGCAGCTAATGTTGCAAAACAAGTGGTCACTGCCAATAACAATACTTTTGGCCATGACCAAAGTTTATTAAGATTATTCCTTACCGATCACAACCAGACTCACTGACTGAAGTACTGAGAAACTAGACCAACCTGACTCGGTACTGAGAAACTAGACCACAGGAAGTCAGGTGTCAGGGAGTCAGGTGGCTGAGGGCACTCTGGATACGAGTCTGCTTAATGACAACTTGTAGACCAACCAGAGTACATCTACATTTAGCAGATCCTCTTATCCAGAGCAACTTACAGCAAGCACAAGGACCTTCCCCCTGATGCAAGTAGGGTGAAGTGCCTTGCCCAAGGACACAATGTCATGAAGCCACAGCTGGGAATAGAACTTGCGATGTTTCGATCACTAGCCCAATGACTTGACCGCTGAGTCACGTGACTTCCCCAGACTAAACCAGACAAACCAGTCCAAACACACCCGTGTCTCACCTCCATAGCCGTCTTGTAGGTCTGAGCCTTGACAGCCAGAGGCTCGCAGATACCAAGCTCCATCACGTCTGCCAGGGTGCCCGTCTCCCCATTCACACCCCAGTTGGTGCTACCCTCCTGGGTGTGCTTGGCCTAATGAGGAGAAGGTCCACAGTTACAGCACAAGCCTGAGGGCTACGTTAAGGAACCTGGCAACCAGATCATTTGCAACTTGCTATGTGTGAAGCGGTCAGCATACCCTGAGGGAGGTGAGCACCCTGATGGTGGAGGCTCCGCAGTTCTGGATCAGCGTCCGGGGGATGACCTCCAGGGCCTGGGCAACTGCACGGTAGGGCCACTGCTCCACACCAGTCAGGCTGCGGGAGCGCTCCATCATCCGCTTGGACACGGCCATCTCCACTGCCCCGCCGCCCGGCAGCAGGCTGGGGTCGAGAAGGACATTGCGACACACCTGCATGGCATCCTGCAGGTTTCGCTCCACCTCCTAGAGTCAAAAACCACAGTCGTTGTGAGACACGCATGAGCTAGACTTCACATAAACTCCAACTGAAACAAAGCACCTTCCACCTTCCACCTTCCACCTTCCACCCCCCCCCCCCACCCCCAGTATTGAAACCATGCAGAACCAGGTCAAGACTCTATATATCCATATATCTGGCAGTTTATCAAGCATCTCCCCAGTACTTTCTTCCATGGTCCAACACCATGAAGCTGCTAAACAAAATGTGGAGAGTCAGGTGGCTGAGCAGTTAGGGAATCACGCTAGTAAATCAGAAGATTCAGAAGGTTTGATTCCCAGCTGTGCAAACATGACATTGTGTCTTTGGGCAAGGCACATAACCCTACTTGGAATTCCCCTGTACTTGCTGCAGTCAATCTGGATAAGAGCTTCTGCTAAATGACCAAATGTAACACGATAAAACCCCTGGAGAAAGGGACATACAGCCAGGATCTCCTTGCTGGCACCCCTGAGCAAGATGGTGCAGGCCTTGGGGTCTTTGCACTCGGTGATGAAGGTGAAATACTCGTCTCCGATCTTCTTGACCTCGAACAGGCCAGCGCCCGTTCCCAGGTTGTCCTCGAGCAGCTCGTCTGTGCGGTTGACGATGTGAGCACCGCAGGCCCTGGGAGAGTTGTTGTTGGAAGAGAGGTCAGTTAGAGAGAGGCCAGGGCGGGTTTGAAAAGATGGCTTAACCAACAGATCCACCCGTTACCTTGCAATGCGGTTGTTGTCTGTCTTCTTGACACGCCTGATGGCCGTGATGTTGGCCTTCATCAGATAGTGCTGGGCGAGGTCTGAAAGGGGAAGAGGGGATATGGGGTGCTTGAACAGAATAGGAAGACATTTCTACATTTCTAAGTTTGTAGAAATTTGTGCATGCTTCTTTGTGAGTGCGCGCAACTGCCAGTTACCTGAGACACCCTTCTCTGTGAACACAAGATCTGGCTTGACGCGAATGATGTCCTCGCAGATCTGCTTGATGTACTCCTCCTCCATCTGCAGGAGCCGTGTGAAGTCTTCCTCCCGTGTGATCTCTATGTCAGTCTGAGACATGACACACACCAGCAAGTAAGGCACTCATAGGGACGCACTGAGTGTCTGTGCAGGCAAATAAAGATTGTGTGCAAATAACATGAGCTTTTAAATTTGAACAAGTGCAGAGAGAGAGAGATGATACAAAGAGAAAGAAAGAGAGGAACGAGAGAGTGAGAGTACCTGGCTCTCTCCCTTCTTGTACTCCAAGGAGCAGTCCAGCAGCAGGATGCGTGGGTTCTTAATGAGGCGCCGCATGCGAGGGTGCGTCACATCCTTGTTGACCATCACTCCTCTGAGCACGCAGGAATCCTCCATGAAGCCACCAGGAACCTTCAAACCCACAGGCAGACCCAGGGGTGGTGACGCAAGCGAGTCGTGACAAACTGCAAAATGCGTCGTGACAAACTGCAAAATGCTACTGTACCTTCTCCACTTTGGCATAATTCTTGATGTCGATCTCTTTCCGTCCGGCCTCCTCCATCTCCACGGTCCTCACAGCATCCAGGGCAATGTTGCATGCCAGCTCGGACCACTGGTTCAGGGCCTTGGTGTTGATGGCAGACTTGATGATCTTCAGCATGGCGTTCCGGTCCTCGGCATCCACGGGCGTGCTAGGGGTGAACAGGGAGAAGAACGTAAGCTGTCATTTTGATTGATGCAAATGTGCAGCCGTGAGTTGGCCTCATCAAAATAAAAGTCAAGCAAGTCAAACTGGATAATGCATCTGCATCTGCATCTAAAAAATGCTAAAATCCATTGCATGTGCCCTCAGCTCCAAGCCTGCCAGCACTGGCATAGCTTGGAGTGACCAGTTAGTCAGTCACAGGTTCCTGAGCAAGGATGAGTATCATCATAAGGCACGAAGGATTTGGTCCACGTTAGCCTGAACCCTGGGATGAACGTGGAAGACTTCAAGCACATTACATTGCATGAGGACTTAGTTTTGTCTAAAGCACAGGTGTCAAACTCGTGCCATCGCGGGCTAAGAGGGTGCGGGTTTTCGTGTCAACCAAGCCCCTACACCAGCTGATTTCAATAACGAGTTTGATTTCACCAAGTGGAGAAACTCATTTGTGAAATCAGCTGGTGTAGGGGCTTGGTTGACACGAAAACCTGCACCCTCTTGGCCCGCGATGGCACGAGTTTGACACCACTGGTTTAAAGTATACTCTAGAGCAGGGGTCGGCAACCCTGGTCCTCGAGAGCCATAATCCTGAAGGTTTGAGATATTTCCCCTGCACCACACACCTGATTCAAATGAACGGGTCGTGATGAGGCTTCCACAGAGGTTGATAAAGACCCGTTCTTCAGAATCTGGTGTGCTGGAGCAGTGAAACAGCTAAAACCTTCAGGACTTAAAGCTCTGGAGGACCAGGGTCGCCTCGCCCTTCTCCTGAGCGTGTCCAGGACACTGACGTACCTGATGTCTTTGAGCATGGACAGCATGTCCTCCAGGGCCAGTCTGTAGGCACTGATGATGACTGTGGGGTGAATCTGCTGAGTCAGGAACTGTTCCGCCACGGACAGCATCTCACCCGCTGAAAATACAGACGTTATGTCAGCTGAGGCATGCAGCCTAGACACGGTGACTGTTGGTGGAGTCAGGCCAAAGGTCACTCACCGAGGATGATGACGGAGGTGGTTCCATCGCCGACCTCCTCATCCTGGGTGCGGCTGATCTCTATCATGGTCTTGGCCGCAGGGTGCTGCACTTGGATCTGCGTACAGACATGAAGACGTTGTGAGCCTACAGCTCGGGCTGCTCTTTTCTAGCATTAAAGTAAAGGTGCACATGGGAGATGTAGTTCTCACCTCTCTCAGGATGGCATTGCCATCGTTGGTCATTACAATGCCTCCCATAGGATCGAGCAGCATCTGTAGGTAATAATAATATATTTTTTTTAAGTACAGTTAGGTATGACTTATTTTTGGGATTCAATTACCGTCCCCTTTAACATACAGCGTATGCTAATGATTATGTTCAATCAACCTTGATCTAGAGGCTGTATAACGTTTCTCGTATTGTAATGCATTTCATTTACCTAGTGCAGCTTTAAGGTCACACATTGCATGAATAAATCCAGTATCAAAGTATTTTGCTTACCTTCATCATGGCTCTTGGTCCCAAACATGTTCTGATAACGTCTGCTATTGTCTGTTGAGTAAGAGCCAGGCATCAAGGTCACACTAGTGAAAGGGCAATGAAGTGAGGGATTCGTGGATCATCTATTCATTTTTACCTTTGCTGCAGTTATGTTTCCAGTTTGAACCTTACGTCCAGACTCCCTCTTCATGTTCTGGCCTAAAATTGAAAGACATTTGACATTTGTGGCTCAATTCAGTTTGGTATGTTAAGGATGGACAAACTCATCTTCCTTCCATCATCATATTCTGCATAATGCATCTTCATAATAATGCTTCATTCCTTGATTGTTTGGAGATCCCGTCTCTGCAGAACTGTGGATGCGGACATACACACACCCCACTTCCCTATGGCAAGCCGTTTTAACATAAATTCAATAGACTGGATATGTGACGCAGATATCTGTAATTCAATTTCGCCTAGTCAAAAAGAACATTTCAGATATCTGCAACTACAATCCTCCTATCCACAACTGGAATTACGGATATCTGCAACGTCATTTCAGATATCTGCAACTACAATCCTCCTATCCACAACTGGAATTACGGATATCTGCAATGTCATTTCTCCTAGGAGAAACTACGTCACTTTTGCCATTCATGTCTATGGGGCACGTGATTTCAGATATCTACAATTCAATTGCGGATATCCACAACTGGAATTACGGATATCTGCTACGTCATTTCAGATATCTACAATTCAATTGCGGATATCCACAACTGGAATTACGGATATCTGCAACTGAATTGTAGATATCTGTAACTCCAGTTTAAGATTTCTACAATTTGATTCTGACTAGTCACAATTCCAGTTAAGATATCTGTAATTCAGTTTGGAATTGTGACTAGTCAGAATTAAATTGTAGATATCTTAAACTGGAGTTACAGATATCTACAATTCAGTTGCAGATATCCGTAATTCCAGTTGTGGATATCCGCAATTGAATTGTAGATATCTGAAATGACGTAGCAGATATCCGTAATTCCAGTTGTGGATATCCGCAATTGAATTGTAGATATCTGAAATCACGTGCCCCATAGACATGAATGGCAAAAGTGACGTAGTTTCTCCTAGGAGAAATGACATTGCAGATATCCGTAATTCCAGTTGTGGATAGGAGGATTGTAGTTGCAGATATCTGAAATGACGTTGCAGATATCCGTAATTCCAGTTGTGGATAGGAGGATTGTAGTTGCAGATATCTGAAATGTTCTTTTTGACTAGGCGAAATTGAATTACAGATATCTGCGTCACATATCCAGTCTATTGAATTTGTTAAAACGGCTTGCCATACTTCCCACTAGACTGGGAGATTCCAACTCGGAAAATGTTAATAGCACGCAGCATTGCCCCAACAAGTGCAGGATACATTATACACGCTTCAAGTAATAAAAAAAACCCCAATCAGTAACATAACTTTGTCTGGGAGTCATATAATCACAAAAACGTGCTTTTGCTAAAACCATCCATCCTCCTGGAACATAAAAGTCGGGTACATAAGCTCTGCGTAGCGGAGCATTACGAATGAGCTGCGCACTTAGTTACTTAGCGTTCCTCAAACCGCAAGTTAGCTTAGCTAGCTTCCTTATGGATTCATTCTGATCGGATGCATATGACAGTGTATGGAGGAAATACAGAAAAGATGGCCAAATTATGAAAAGCACGCAATTTAAATTATGACTTTAGCTAGCTTGGTACAATAACTTGACGCGTCACTATCCTGTGCTAATGTGCAAACCAGTACCGCCCTGCAAGTTTTACTGCACAAGACAGTGATGCACATGTTAGGCCCAAACTATTGTCATGAAAATTTTTTTTTTTCTAAACATTTCTTTTAAATAAATATACATAATATGACATTCAGATTAAAAGGAATAAAAACATTCACTCACTCAACACAAGTACCGGTCTTCCCATCATCTTGTCAGCGTGCTTAGTTTCAGCCGGCAGTTCTCTCTACGTAGTCGAACAAGATGGTAAATCTACGAGGGTAGGCGGGATGTAGTGTTCGCCAACCAATTAGAAATTTGTACTTTGATTGGCGATTGAGGCAACCAATCAAACGATTACATAAGAAATTCTCAATTGGACCGGTAATCTGGACATGACTCAGTCAAAATACAAATACAAATGTCGTAGCCATTTATTAACATCCTTACATTGCAAACGTCTTCTCTGATCACCTGCAAAACACGCTTTCAGTAGTACATCGGTTGCAAAAAATGCAGAGAAACGTGGTGAAAGGTACAAGATATCTTTAATATCTAAAACATTAATCTCTCAACTATCTGGACAGAACACCATTTTTGTTACATTATCGCTTATAAAAGTGTGGTTTTCATTACGAGTCAAAATGGGTTCTTTATTTACCAACATATTATTGTGCTCTAATGTGGCTTTCGGACTCACCACAATGGAGAAGTGCATTACAATTATATACTAAACCATATACTGCAAAAGATGAAAGCTTTAAAACTATGCCTGGTAACAGTGCTAGTTTCAGTGGTTGACACCCATTTCAACAAACTTCCAAAATGTAACAAACTGTATGTAGTAGCATTACTTAATTAGTCATAAGCAGCCATTTAAATCTTTGAAGTCACCTTGCTGAAGTTTGCATTAATATTATATATGTTGCCATGTACTGACTAAAGAGCCCTGTGATGCTTTTATTTGAGATTTCACATTCTACTGCTATGCAACGGCGACATAACATTGGCAGCCTCCTCCATTTTATATTTTCGCAGTTTTGTGACAAAACATTGATCGTGTAGCTTTCAAAGTTTGCCATGTGCCAAATTGAGCATTCAATATAGCTGGAAAGGCACAGAAAATCAGAGGGGATCTTCTGGATCTGTAACAGTTTGTGTTCAATGGGCGGCTCATCTTAAGTAGTTTGTTTGTCTCATTTTACTCCATCCCTGCACACCCACTTCTTCAACTCCAATTGACTCCTGTCTTCTCTCACAAGTCTTCTTTGGCAGCACCCAGGACAAGAGGATGTGTGGCCTCTTTCTTCAGGAAGTTGATGAAATCATTCACCTCGCGACCCCCCTAGATACACGCATGAAGAAAAATTTATATTCAAGGACGCAAAGAAAAACTGACAGGGAGTCATGTGGTGCAGTCGGTTAGGGTGTCAGGTTAGTGATCAGAAAGTCCCTGGTTCAAACCCCGGCTGTGTCAATGTTGTGACGTTGTGTCCTAGCAAAGGAACTTCACCCTACTTGCTTCTGGGGGAATGTCCCTGTACTTGATGCAAGTCACTCTGGATAAGAGCATCTGCTAAATGACTAAATGTAAATGTAAGAACTGTGTGACCAAGTTAGCGAGACTTCCACGGTGTTGTGGTGTTCGTCTCACCTCATATCTTCTGGGTTGGTCCTTTAGCCCCGCTGGAGCAAAGTAAATAGTCGGGAACCTGAAGACCAACAGGTAGAGATACCATCAGATCAAAAACAGCCCGTGAGCAAGTAAGAAAACTGTGTAAGGCAGGTGGATAATGCTTACCCCTGGACGTCATAGGGGAGTGGAACATCGTTAGCAGTGGCGTCCATCTTGGCTAAGACAATATTTGGATCTGCTGAGAGCTAACATGAAGGCAATACAAAACCACAGGTTTAACATAAGCATAGGCATGACAATGTATCAACTTCTGTGTCAATGCTTTTAATAAAATGCTATATGCTGAGCAGAAAAAAACAGCATACACCTATATGGCCATACACAGTGTTCTATAGTCCTTCAACGCAGCGTGAAAACAGGAATACGCTACCTTCTCCCCCAGCTCAATGTATTTGGGCTCCAGGCTTTTGCAGTGGCCACACCAGGGGGCGTAAAACTCCACCAGCACATCTTTGGTCGCATCGTTCACTATTTCCTCAAAGTTATCTGCCACCACCACCTGAAAACGCAGGGACATGCATTAGTCTGGGAGGAATCTGTCGACGCCAACAAATGCTGATCAGAGCCAGAACCAAGTGGTCGAACACAAACAAAGCTTACGAGTGTGGATACGTCCCTCTTTTTGGTTTCCTCGCAGGTGGCGAGGGTCAGCATAGCCAAAAACATACAACCCTAGAGCCCATAACACACCTTTACTGGGCCACTGTTGCTAGCTGGGACTGCCTCCGACTTAACGTGTCTCTTCAGTTTGTCAGCAAAGTAGTCCTCCAGGAATTTCTCCAAGGACTTACCATCCCTCCTGCAAGACAGAGACACACAGATAGATACTTTGTTTGGACACAACACAACAGGCTAACATGTATGACTAACAAGGTCACGGTACAAATGTGTAGGATGGACGTACAAGCTCTGATTTGCATACATGACTTGGAGTACACAATATTGGCTTGAAATAAGTGGAAGCCAGGTCAAAGGGTAAGGAGCCCCTGCCGCTCCAAGTCTCTGGAAGTTACAGAGATGTTTAGGCGGCAGAAGCGACTTACGTGAACTCCTCCTGCATGATATACTTGTGGCCGTTCGTGGTCCTGACGGTGATGATGGGCAGCTCTCCCCCGTCCGCCCCGACGCCAAACTCCTCCTCCAGCTCATCCTGGAAGTCAGCCCTGTTGGCCACAGCAAAGCTCAGCCCCCGGGACAGGAACTGAGAGGCCACCTTCATCACCCTGAGGAGAAGGTCAGACAAAGTCAGACCATTCAGTGAAGTAAAAAAAAAGCATTGAATGTAAAGTGAGTAGTATAGAGCAGCAATACAGTTTCAATTGAGAGTCAACTGTTCTAAGAGTTTGCACGTTCACTTATTGCTGACTGAATGATAACCGACAACTAACCTGTTTCTCCAGTAGTTGGTTCCCTTGATGTTGCGGTGGTAGTCCACGTTAAAGTAGGCTGTAAGCAAGTCCTGCCCCCTCAATCCCTCTCTGTTTTCAGGAGTCAGGTGAGGGCACATGCCAAACCTGATAAAAAGAGAAAAATACTGATTAATATAATGTGGAAAAATGCTAAACGTCCTCACACTGAGCAAGAAAACCCAAACTCACTCAGCTCTATCCCCCTACCCCAGCGGATGACATCTTCCCACACATAAAGCTTACACGTTGTTTTTGATGAACTGTCGGAGGGCAGGGGTGGACACATCCTCACCGAACTTCACCACGCTTTCCTCAAACTTGCTGTTCAGTCGCGGGGGGCGGAAGAGCAGCACGCTCCTGGTTCACAAAGAGAGAGACACACACACACACAGACACACCCATACACACGCGCACGCGCACGCGCACACACACACACACACACACACACAAACACAAACACAAACACAGCATCTAAAACCTGTATTTTGATGTCATGCTACGCACTCAATTTGGATTTGTTGCAAACATTAACAAGTAACGAATCCTGACAACTGGGTACTAAACATCCTCTATACAACAGGATCCACTCCTGGTACTTGTTTAGAAGATCCGGAACGTACTCTGAATCCACACTGTGGCTGAGGCCCAAGCCGAGGTCAGTGCTGTGGCCGAAGCGGAAGCTGTCTCTCATGCTGCTGGACGCCTTCAGGAACTCTGCCAGCTGAGGGCTGTCACCGCCGGAGAAGAAGCCTGACCAAAGGTGGGGACAGTTGAGAAGAACCAACATGGGTGAATAATGGAGAATGTGCCCCAAAAATATGGCATGAAATGTTAAAATGGAAGAGGTTCAAGGGAGAGAGTATGAGAATGGACTTCAATTGGACTTCAGTTAGTTAGACAGTTTTAGATGTTTTCCTGCTCCAACATGCCTGATTCAAATGAACGGGTTGTTATCTAGCTCTGAAGAATCCTGGTAATGAACATGCATTGAAATCAGGTATGTGGGAAGGGGAAAACGTCTAAAACATGCAGGACAGTGGGCCTTGATGACCAGGGTTGAGGACCACTGGGGAAGATGGCTGACCCTTTTAGTCTTCCTGTGATTTGTGCTGCTTATCCCTTGGTCATTGTAACTGTTAAAGGATTTGTACTCACCCACTACGCTGGGCTCAAAGTTGTTGACAAAAGCACTCAGCACTTCCTCAGTGGGTAAGGGGACCGAACTGGGACCTGCCTGTTTCTTCATGAAGCTGACAATACCATCTATGAAGACACGTGACAATACAATACAGTATGACATGGCATATTGATACCTAGAATATACATACACACATTCACACATAAAAACATTCACAGAAGCACAGTGAGTGGTTGCGCACCTGCACTCCGTGGGCCATCGTAGGCAGCAGAGTCCTCTCCGTTGCGGAAGATTTTTAGAGTGGGGTACCCATTGACTCCATAGCGTCCGCATGTGTCTGAGTTGACTGTGCAGTCCACCTGGGATATAGTTATCATGAGAAAAAACATTAGCAGACTTACAGATGCAGTAATATCGATATAACCCCTAGTGAACTGCTCCAAATCCACTAATGAACAAAAGAAACAACAAACGTAAAAATACAACACCTGAACTGTAACTAGAGGAATGTCCAGTAAGGATATCAAACAGCTCATCAAAGCAAAAGATGGCACTTAAAGTACCTTGGTGTACTATTCCATTTTGTGACCGCATGATATACTCACTTTGGCCAAAGAGACAGTCCCTTTCAGTTTGGTGGCTGCAGTTTCATATTCTGGTGCCAGTTTCTGACAGTGACCACACCTGGAGGGCGTTAGGAGATGATGAATAGCAGTTCGTTATGTCGGCATGGATTGTAGTTGAGGAAACATCATATCTAACTAATCATCCTATGTTGCACTGAGGTGTGATAATAATGTGAGCGTTGAGATAACTGGCGCAAGTGTGGCCTGAGAAAAGAACGAGTCGGCATTTCTCAACTTTCTCAGATTCGCCAGGTAGCACATTCTGAGTCGTGCTGGCTGGCGAGATGCATCGGCTCGCATTGAACGTACTTGCAGTTAAGTATAGTACGCCTGTCATGCATGATATAGTTAAATAAGTGGGTCTTAACCCCAGGGGTTCGGTGAGTCAGTCTCAGGGGTTCGGCGGAGGTCAAGACACATCCGACTCATATGATTCGTGATGACACGACCCATTATTAAGAAGGGTTCGGTGAATGAGCATATGAAACTGGTGGGGTTCAATACCTCCAACAAGTTTAAGAACCACTGAGTTATATGTACTGTATATGAATTTGCTTACCAAGGGGCAAAAAACTCCACCAGCATCGTCTCATGCTCGGCTGCGGTGTATTCGAAATCGGAGTCTCCAAGATCGAGCACATCGCTAGCAGCCGCTAAAAGGTCTCTGCGACCAGCCAGCACAAACACCAAAAACAGGGGAGACCAACGCGAAAACGGACCCATCTGAGCAATGATTTGCCGAACAGCCTAAGAATTGGATCAGTCTTATATTCCCCGGTCGCTGTAGATTGCACACGTGCGGCCCAACAAATTGAATCAATGGGGTAGATGCTTTGGCAGGTTTGGGTACGCTCAGTGACGTGTGTTTATCGCGCAGTGACGTGTATCTGTCGCGCGGATGCCGGTATGTTCCTCCGGTCTCCTTTTTTGTCTTTCTGTGAAGGGAGGATAAAAAGAGGGGAAGGTAGGGCGGATGGTGTGTCCATAGACATTCTTTTAATGTCTATGGGTGTGTCCCTATTCCGTCTCTTTTTTTCTGGGAAGAAGGGGGGGGCGGCAGTTGGAACAAAAAAAGAATAGGGGAAGGGAGGGCGGATGGTGTGTCCCAGTTCCGTCCCCTTCTCCCCTGGCTGATATGCACGAAAATTACACCAACGACGCATGTTGTAAACACGAAAGATCTCTCATTGTATATCTTTATGCACGTACAACTTTTTACTAACGAAGCTAACGCCATTTAATTCGTTTAAGTTAATACTTGCAAGCCAAATTATGAGGCACACATCAATATTGTATAAAATCAAAACTGCATCTCAGATTCACAAACTGAGCCACACATCTGCACAAACCAGGCTCTTAAAAAAAGGAAACCACAGCTTTTTTGTTTTTTTTTTTTACAAACAATTAATTGAAACACATACATATGGTATTTTGCTGGTGCAATTACTAATAATACCTCATTTGATGAATTAAACGTCATCATAACTCTTTACAGTTCCTTTATCCCTGTCAAACATAGAAGCTGCCAATCATGTTGCTGGTTTGACTCAAACTTAGTAACATACATATATATATATATATATATACATCAACATATATATAATATATGCCAGAAATGACCACATGATAAAAATATTGTGAATGTTCAGACATCCCAAGGATCTTGACGTCAAAAACACTGTAGTAAAAAATACTGCATCCCTCCTTAAGAGTCGTTTTTTTAGGGGTATGTTGTTAAAAACTGATGTCTTTGTGCAAACCCAGAACGGTTTTGTTCCAGTTTAGTCCTGCATCACATCAGTCGAAGATTGTTCCGTAGCAGTGGCCTCATCTTTGGAGTTGACCTGTCGAGCGGCAGTATGAAACAGGTGCATGAGGTCCCTGAAACGCCGCGACACCTGCAGAAAATCAGAGCATCAGGAACCTGCGCTTCAGAAATCATTATGCATAGACTTAAAGTCTAATAACATGTCCAGGTTGAGGCATATATTTCTGAAAACCCAGTTCCATACTGCACAAATGCTGACTGACTTTTGTTTATGGAGTTTTGCTAAATTAATTTAAAGCAGCCATTTACTTCATTGGGTGTCTTGTTGCCCAACTGTGTGGAGATTGCTTGGAAGGTACTCTGGTTGGCTCCTTGCAGCTGGCAGGTTGTTAAAATGACGCGGTCCGCCTCCCTGTGGGCCAAGACAGACGTGCATTTCTGACTCAGTAAAACTGCATGCTTGCATTCATTTCGAATACATAGATCAACCTCAGAGAAAAACCCAGCAAGTTAAGAATGATCTCACCTTGTCCAAAGGATAACCTTTTCCCCACTTGCAGTTAAGGAGATGTTTTTGGCACACACAGGAGGGTCAGAGGGGGGGCTGGGGCGAGGCTGAAGGGGGGTCTCCATCACCCTGGAGAAGCGGGCTGAGGGGCTAGGGGACAAGACGGACCCTTCTCTTTCCACCCTGCTCTTCTTGGGTGAAGGACTGCGGTCTCCCTTCCCGCCTTTCCATTCCTCCTCCAGCTCCTCCTCTTCTTCCTCCTCAATTTCCTCGTCCTCCTCCTCCCTCTCTTCAGTGAGAGGGACTCTGCCTTCCCAGCAGTCCAGTCCTTGTGCTGAGAGAGAGAGTGCAACTTATTTTAATGCAGTATGCATGTAGTTATCCTGGATATAGGACAGCAATCCCATGTTCTCCCCATTTTGTCTCAGCCTCACACAGAAGCTTCAAGATTGAACTTTAAACCTACAGTGATTATTTAACTATAACTTGGAATATCTTTGGGTAAACAGCCTAAATAACGAAACTTATGTCAGCTTCCAAATATTTATGGCCCTAAGTATAATGTGCACATACCAGGCAGTGGACTGTTTGCCCCACTGTCAATTTCATCTTTGACTTCAGAATCCACTTCCTTCTCTTCCTCCTTCTCCTCCTCTTTCTCTTCTTCTTGCTCCTCCTCTTTCTCATCTTCTTTCTCCTCTTCCCTCTCTTCCCCACCTCCATCAGTGGGTACTTCCGCCGTGGGGCTGGTTGACTCAGGGTACAAGGGGTCAATACTCTTCATCGCCCTGGAAACATCATCTGGGGCCTAGAAAGGTCATCAGTATGTCATTCTTTAATTAAACAATTGACATCATTTCATTATATGTAATATATAGAATACTAAATAAATAAATAAATCACTCTCAAAACACCGCATTACTATTGCAAACCACCTTTAAACTATTTAAAATAGCATTTCCTAATAGCATTTTCCTTTGACAGCGGAAACAGCCACAAAAGGCTGTGATTACCTTGTTGACGTGGCAACGAGAACACCCTTTCCTCTTGTGACGACGAAGTTTTGCATCATGACAGAGGCAGGAGCAATCTTTCTCTGGCCAATCACACTCCTGTGTAGGCAACAACCGACCAATCTGAATTATAAAGTGAAATCATCTGATTTTCAAATAGAAAATAAAGCAAAAAATAAATGAAGTATTTTGATCTGAACCTTATAGTTGCCAATGGAGCCCATCTTCCTTCTGCGCCTCCGCACCGATATGGGGGGAATCTTCTGCCCCTCCTCCTCTTCTTCCAGATCAGGAAGGGTGACTTCCTCAAAGCCGCCGCTAGCACCTCCCCCGGGCGCCAAGCCAACACCCTCGCTGCCTTCTGCCCCCCCGCCGCCCTCCTCCGGCCAACAGGCCTCCTCAAATTGCCCGGGGCGAGCTGGGGGAGGGCGGAGTTCATCAAAGAACACCCCAAACTCCCCCTGCAGGTGGGTGTGGCCTTTCAGCAGCGACAACATCAGCGTTTTCAGCTGTTGGAAGGACGGAGGTCACAAAGATAGAAGGCGGTCTTCAGATTACACAAATACAGCAATGCCATTTGCACTGTGGTTGAGAAACAGCGAACAGTGAACAGAGAAACCTCATTGAAACCAGAAAATAACGACGCGGAAAACAAAAAAAAAGATCTTTTACACTTATATTTACAAATCAATCGGGATCGTTACATAAAATATCGACACTGAGCATTACACGGTTTACAGGCTCAAAATTCACTGCGGCCCATTTAAAATGACCCACAGAGGGTTTCCAGGGCTCAGACCACAGGGAGGCCGTGAGTAGCGTACCTCCTCGATGCTGGCTAGACTGAGGCTGGGGCCTCCCTGCAGCGCCTTCACTATCTTCTGGTAGTGAGACGGGTTCTCCCCGAAACTGATCTCCAGCTGGCGCAGGAACCGGCGGCTGCGCTCGAACGCCTGCTGCTCCTCGAACTAGATCAGAGGAGGGGGGAAGCGGGAAGGAGGGAAAAGGACAAAGGAGGGAGGAGGACGGAGGGGAGTCCGTGAAGAAAGGAAGGAATGGAAAGAGAGGGACGAGTTTAGAGAAATTTGCAGGGGTGCCACGTCAGGCATCACAACAAAAATAATAAAATTCAAAATGAATGAAATTAGATAAAATAAATATGTATAAAACAAATATATATTTTTTTTTTTCTTTTGCTGTGTTGTGGTTTGGTGTTTGTTGTCTTATGTAAAACAAAAAACAAAATATATATATAAAAATATATACATATATACAAGTAAAGGAAACCTTGCGGCATTGCCTGACTATACTACAGACTAGAGACATGAAAGCCCCTGGGCTGCTTGAGGAACACAAATAAATACTCATTTAGCAGACGCTTTTATCCAAATCAAATTAAGGTAAGTACATGGACATTCTCCTTGAGGAAAGTAGGGTGAAGTGCCTTGCCCAAGGACACAACATCACACAGCCACAGCCGAGATTCGAACTCACAACCTTCCGCTCATGAGGCCAACGCCTTAACCCGCTGAGCCACCTGACAACCAGGAGGATGTGGACCCTTACCAAGCCACACTCGAGTGCCTGGTCGGGGAGGAGAAAGGCTGCGAAGTCTCGCAGGAGTTCCGGACTGTCGCCCAGGACCCCGCGCAGCTGCGTGAACAGGTCGACCACGCTGCGGCCCTCGCCGCCCTGCTCAAACTCGTACAGAAGCCCCAGGAACTCCTCCACCTTCCCTGGGACATCCTGGAGAGCTTCCCTTACCTGAACACAGAATAGGGGGAGAACTGAAGCCCATGAAAGCTTGCTAATATATTACATTCTATCATGTAAAACACAGGTGTCAAGATCTAGTCATCGAGGGCTGCTCTTCTGAAGGTTTTAGATGTTTCCCTGCTCCAGCACACCTCCACTTGATAACGACCCTTTATTAGAACCGGGTGTGCTGGAGCAGGGAAACATCTAAAGCCTTCAGGAGAGCAGCCCTCGAGGACTGGAGTTTGACACCCCTGATGCAAGATGATATGATGGCTAATATTAGCCACCAACGCTAATATATGCCATCCTATCATGTAATATGACAGCTAATACTAGACATGAACGCAAATATATCATATCCCATCATGTCATATGATAGCTTATATTAGTTATGAACGCAAATACAACAGAGATATATGATTTAACTGTCTTTACAGGCGCCCCCCACAGACAGACCACCGCACGAAGCTAGCATGCTAGCTCCTGCTCACCCTGTTGAGGTAGGCCTGGGCGAAGGCATTGTCCTTGCTCTCCCTCAGCGGGTCGTTGTCCAGGATGTGGTCGTCGTACAGCAGCAGCAGCTTGGACGCATCCTTGCTGTCGCGCTCCTGCCGCCTGGCTCGCCTCAGGCCGCGCGGCGGAGGCCGGCCCCTTCCTGCGGAAAACACATTGTCCGAACGGGGTCAGACGGAGACGCCTGCATTTTTGCGCATAGCCGGACAATAAACGTACCACCATTTTTTGGCTGTTAGCACTAAACATGATGGGGAGTTCTTATTCGTTAAAATTTATGAAATTTATTTTAAATTAAATTTATTAAATTTATTTATCAATTTTTTATCGATGTTTTTCTCTGTCCAGCGTTTTCTGACTGACCTCGGCCGCGTCCTGCTGCTTTGCCGCCGGCCCTGGGGGCGTCTTCTCCTTGGCGCGCGTCCTCGTTGGCCGCCGCCTTACTGACCCCGCCCTCCTCGGGCCCTAGGCCCTCCCCCTTGGCCCCCGGCCCCTCCTCTTCCTCGTCCGAGTTCTCCTCCTGGGAATTCTGGGAAACTGGGGAGTTTGGCGAGATGTCTTCCTCTGAGTCACCTTCTCCACACAGCCTGCCTTCTGAGGCCAGCCATGTCAGCTTCTTCATGGTCTCCTGTGGAGTTCCGGATAGGGAACGGTAACTATGAAGTTAACAGAGCTCAAGGGAACTTTTCCACCAACACTGTCTACTGCAGTGGTTCTTAACCTTGTTGGAGATACTGAACCCCACCAGTTTGATATGCGCCTTCACCGAACCCTTCATAATTGGTCGTGTCATCACAAATCATGAGTCGGATGTGTGTCTTGACCTCCGCCAAGTCAGTCCCTGAGACTGACTCACCGAACCCCTGGGATTCGATCGAACCCAGGTTAAGAACCACTGGTTAACTGTATTGGTATCAGTGCAATTTCCTACACACGTTTATTATGTATTATCTTCTGTGGAAATGACACTGATAACATTGATAATAAGTACCTGCAACTCTGGAACCGAGAGGACAGATTCCTCCGAGGCAGATGACATCACTTCCTCTTCATCCTCGTCCTGCGTGAGGTCATCGAAGTCCTCTTCTTCCTCCTCGTCACCTTGCCTCTCCGGGTCCCCGTCCCCGTCCTTCTCTCCCCCGCTCGCCGCACCGTCCCCCTCCCCGTCTTCCTCTCCCTGGCCTCCGCCTTGCCCCTCCCCGCTCTGCCCACCGTCTTCCTCCCCCTCTCCCCGGCCGCCGCCCTCTCCCTCCCCACTCTGCCCTTCTCCGTCTCCCTCCTCCCTACCTCCGTTCCGGTCCTCCTCTCCTCCCCCGCTGCCTCCCTTCCCCTCCTCCTCCTTCGCTTGTTTGTCCCCCTCTCCTCCCCCTCCACTTCCCCCCGGTGTCTCTCGACCCATCCGGATCACTTCTGGCGTGGTGCCGCATCCCCCTTTTCCATCTCTCCTCTCCTGCTCTTCTCTGTTCAGATCCTCCTCTGACGGGGCGTGCGGTGAGACATCCGACATTCCAGAGCATCTCTCCTCACAAAGCTGCATCCTCTTCTCCTCTGCTAAACTGTACCCCTTCTCCTCCTCCTCTCTCCCTCCCCCCATCCCACCCTCCATCATCCTCTCCAGGGCGTCAGCCTGGCTGTCCAGGCTGGAGCAGGGGCTCCCGGACGATGCCGACAGGGTGAGGAGGAGGGGCCCCTCCAGATTCCCCCAACTGTCCCTCTCCTCTTCCTCCCCCTCCTCCCCTTCCGCCTCCTCTTTCCCTTCCTTCTCTTTATCTTCCTCAATCATCCCATCCTTCAACCCCTCCACCAGCTGGTACAGCTGTTCCTCTAAGCTCTGTCCGGCCGCAGCGCTGGGCAGGTCACAGTCCAGGGCAGCCTCCTGCTGGGTCACGGCACGAGCCGGCGACGAGAGGCTGGAGGGGAGACCTGACGTCAGGGTGGCCAGCTGCTGCTGCGGGCCAGCAGAAAGCCCCCCGGGCTGCTGGACGTCACTCTGAGGGGTGTTGAGGGTGAGGCAGTATTGAGGTACCCAGAACGTCTGCGTGGAACCGTTGGAGGTCATCTGGAGCAGGACATAGTCCGAGTTCCTGTCCGTAGGGGCGCCCTGAGCTGCCGGGTCTGGGACGATGGTGTGATCGGGGTGAAGCGAAAGGCTGTTGGTGGGGCTGCCGCGCGGTAGGGAGTTCGCAGGCGAAAGCTCAGCCACGCCGCCGACCTCCGACCTCTCGACCGGCTGCCTCCAGCTGCAGCTCTGTTGGCTCAGGCCAGCGTCGATGTGACCCGCGGCCAACTGGGAGGTGAGGACGGGGGACGGCGGGGGCGCCTGGGAGAGGAACACAGGAGCCGACTGGAGACCGTAATCTGACAGGGGGGACGCGCAGTTTAAGTCGGGGTCCGAGCTGGGAGGGGCTGGTAGGATGGGTCTGGCAGGGGCTCTCTGGCGGACCAGAGCTGCCTCCTTGGCTTTAGCTCTGTGGTTGGAAGCGGGGGGGCGCCGAACACGCCAAGGGAGCCAAGGGCCCGCTTGAGGACTGCTCCTGGAGAAAGCGGCAGAGAGGTTCTTCTTCGGAGGGGCAGGGTGAATGGGTAACAGTTTCCGCTGCTGCGCCTGTTGGCAGGCTGTTTCCGTGGGAGCGGACACCACGCAGGTGGCGACCACCCCCCGGCCTATGAGGTGGGATCCGGTGGGCGTGGCTGGCTTGATCTGCATGACGCCCGAGGCCATTGCCCCATGGGCAGGAGTACCCAATGGTAGGACCCCTTGAAATGGAGTGCTCGGGGCATTAGCCAATAGGATGACACGTTGTGAGGGAAGAGGTCCGGGGATGTGGGATAAAAAGCTGGGTGCCTCTGTGGGGGCTTTGGCTAGAGGTGCTAGAGAGCCTGCGGGGGTGAAACCGTGGAAAGGGCGCGGTTTGGGGGGAACGGGTGGGCGACAGACTTTGTCAGTCATATGGGGGTGTAGACGTAGGCGGACGTTTCGGGGCAGGGAAGGGGGGTACTGCGTTCCCCTGGGGAAGGTGTAGGAACAAACTGCGGGTTCTTCAGCTGAGTCTTGTCTGTTTGCTCTGTTATACACCATGACTGCCTTGTGTATAACTGGTAGACTTTTCTGCAGAGAATTGGTTGAAACATGTTGTCAGTCGTCACGTAGGTCCTCGCTTTTGGAGTCAAAGGTATTTACTGAAGTATGGGTGTCTGTGAGGTCCTCTGTGACATGAAAACAGGCTATACAGCAGCCTGCTCATTTGTATACATTTACATTGCATTTAATCATTTAGAAGACGCTTTTATCCAAAGCGACTTTCAGCAAGTACAGTGACATTCCCCCTGAGGCAAGTAGGGTGAAGTGCCTTGCCCAAGGACACAACGTCACATAGCCACAGTGGGGAATCGAACTCACAACCTTACAATCATGAGCTCAATGCCACGACTCCCTCACAATACATGTATATCAGTGTTGTTCCTGTTGGCTTTACGCCGTGTGCCATTTCTGTCCCGAGCGAGGGTGAGGTTCATACCTTCAGCCAGTTTGGCATGATAGACTCTTCTCTCTCCACAGGGGGGCGCTGCTCCCCAGGTGTGACCCTGCTGCACACCAGCGGCATGGTAGGGAGGACGTGGCTCTCATAGTACATCTACAGAGAGAGAGAGAGAGAGAGAGAGAGAGAGAGAGAGAGAGAGAGAGAGAGAGAGAGAGAGAGAGAGAGAAAGCCAGAGAGAGAGAAAGCCAGAGAGAAAGAGACAGGGAGAGAGAGGCAGAGAGACAGAGACAGAGAGAGATAGAGCCAGAGAGACAGAGACAGAGAGAGATAGAGACAGAGAGACAGAGACAGAGAGACAGAGACACGGTTGTCATTATGGCTGAACATACTGGCTCCCCAGCTGATGGTGTTTAGAAGAAAGAAAACGTCGGCAATGATTTTGTCACTGACTGCATTCCTGTGTGTATCATGAGTGTAGCTCAGAAGCACATGAATCCACCTCCAATCCTTCGCTGGTGGGAAAGCATGGCCAAAGCGTTTCTATTCCTCCCTACCCAAGCAGGTACAGCACTTCTCTGCTGCCCTGTCCCAAAGGGAGGTTCGTTGTATGTGTGTTCTGTGTGTTTAAGTGTGAGAGCGTTCGTGAATCGGAGGTTCACATTTATTCACATTTTAAAAAACATTTATTTCCTCAGGAGAAGAAATGATCCCTTATTAGTCCCACAGTTGGGAAATTTCACCGGCATGTTCAATGCTTTGGCCGGGAATTGAATCCCCACCGAGAATCGAACCCCCACCGGGAATCGAACCCAGGCCTTCTGCACATGGTAGGCAACAATCCTACCACAACCCTACCACTCTCCTTGCCCCCACCCCCGACCCACCTTGAAGACGTTGTGCGGTGCTTTGGGGCTGAGCATCTCCTTGATGTGTGAGCGCATCTGGTTGTGGCTGTGCTTGCGGATCAGGTACTGGCACATCAGGTAGTGGGGCATCTGCGTGTCTTTGAAGTGCTCCAGGCCCAGGACTATGAGGCTGGGGAAGACAAGATGGTGCAGTCCAGGAGTACATTCATGATTCACGCCACATTTCAACGCCGACTTGGCAGGTGACATCACATGATGGATACCGGGTTGCATGAGTCATCAAAATTATTCAATGGTGAGTTTTTCTGGGAGTTTTTCCTTGTCTTTCTTAAGGGTTTAGGTTGGTTGAGGGGCAGATCTATGGGCATATGTGAAGCCCTTTGTGACATAGCTTGTAAAAAGCGCTATACAAATAAATGTAAGATTTGACTTGATTTGATCAAGTCTAGTTGTTTTTTAGGATATATTTTTCCAAGAATAGACAATTGCCATCTTTCGTTCTCTCTGGAGGGGGGGAAGGAAGTCTAAATAAATGTTTAGCAAAATGTCTGCTATGTAAATGAACGGTGTTGCGGGACCTGAGCGGTCCTACAACCAAGCTCATCCTTCCTGAGTGCGTTTGTGTTTGTGGTCACCTCTCCTCCCCCCGTGTGTAGTGGTTCTTGGTGCGAGGGCGATGCAGGGCTGGGTCCAGGCTGCAGAGGGGCAGGAGTTCAGGGTACAGGAACACAGGCCTGGTGGCCAGCAGCCAGGCAGTGGCAGCAGGCAGCTGGGCGTAGGTGCGCGCTGTCGGTTCGAGTAACACACATGGGGGCTCTCAGAGTGACTTTTTAATAACACAGTCCTCCTATATAGGTCAATGCTAGCATATGGAGGCTAATCCTGCCCCCTTATAATACACCCCTACATACTTGTAAACATGAAGGAAAAGAAGATGATGGCAGAGCCTTGTAGGAAATCCAGAAAACTACAAACGTGGCGTCCGTTTATCTACGCAAAATGAACATGCGACTTTTGGCTCCCTGTTAGTCTCTGCGGCAAAGAAGCACTCACATCGGCTGAAGTAACTGGGGTGCTTTCGAGGAGGCAAGGCGGCGCTGGGAGGAGCTTGGGGCTTGGGACGCGGTCCCTCCTGCTCAGCGACGAGGGAGAGCGCCCCTTGCAGGTTGCACACCTTGAAGACGCTGCGGCCCCCCTTCCCCTCCTGCCGCCTGGAGAACGTCTGGAGCTCCTCCTGGACGCAGCAGGGGGGAGGGGGAGGTGAGGGTGAGGGGGAGCTACGGAGGAGTTTGTATGTTGAGTCTATCTATTTTTTTTTTTTACTCGCTATGCAGGATATACAAACAAATAATTTACTTGCAGGAAAGAGCAAACATAGAACATACAACATACAATATATGTAACATAATAATAAGGGTAATACAGAATAAAAAATAGAAAGTGTAAGATAGACATTAAGATACAAATAAGATAAAAGTAAAAGTGGGCACTAGCTGTACAGATGGGGGGGGGGGATATAACTATAGTAAAAGATGAGGTGGGGGGTGGAGGTGGTGGAAGGGGGGGATTGGAGACGGTTGTACTGACCAGGTACTGTTTGGTAGTGGAGGCCTGGTGCTGGAGGGCCTCTACTGGACTGCAGAGCAGGAAGAGTTGAGTCAGGAGCTGGACGTGCTGCGTTAGGGGAGCAAGTTCGAAAGGTCAATCAGATGGTATGATAGAGCTCTTATAGCTCTTCCCTTGGCTTGGCTTCCCTTGACTTATTGGTTCTCACGATGTATGTTTCATAATCTTAAGCCTGCTATGTTTGGGTCTATGACGTTGCTATGCTCAGTGACAATGCTTTTTTGTTAAGCTCTGTCTTGTAAGTCGCTTTGGATAAAGCGTCTGCTAAAGGAATACATGTAAATGTAGATGGGAGCACATGCGTGATTCCAACTGAAAAAGGGGAAGGGTGCTGGAGTCGCCGCGGCTACCTGCTGGACCTGCAGCTGCAGCTGGGCTTTCTGGGCGGAGTCGAGGGTGAGGGCAGGGCGGGCCTGGGGGCAGAACAGCACCAGGGGGGCGGAGCTGGGGTTGAAGACCTGGCTGGGGAGGCTGGACGTGTGTGTGGGCGTGTCCTGGAGCGCTCGCCGCTGCTGCAGGGCCTCGTACTGCTCCCTGACGGCGCGGCGGCGCTCTGACAGCATGCTGGCTAGCGGAGCCTCGAACCTGACCACAGTGAAAAAGGGCCCAATCACTGAGATCAGTGTTAAAAGGAAAATGTTGTCGTATTGATTTATTTACAGCACTACAATACTTTAACAGAAGCATGCAACTGTTTTAAAAACTTTTAAATAAGTATATATTATTATTTTATTATAGAGGGTATAATTATATATTTATATACATCTATACATAATTATGTCCTTTATTTAATGAAGGATCATGAAACCAACAAAAAAAAACTAGGTGGCCCCAACATAAATTAATATCTTGATTAAAAGGAATGATTAGGTACGATAAAGCACAACTTTAAGCAACACAACACTACCCTCCATGTTCTCTGTACACTCTCTCTTCACCTCTATTACACTCCCTCCCTCCCTCTCTCTCTTTCCCTCTCCCTCCTTCGTCTACCTTTCCAGCTCTCCCTTCCTTGATAGTCATGACAGCACCATTTCTAAGACAGCAGGCAGGAAAGAAAAAACCTTCTCCGCGACAGACATGGTCGTTAACATTTAGAACCAGCCGCTCTAGCCTCGAGCAGGGACTCTGACGCCAACGTACACGCCACACAAGCGCTTCTATGGGAATGATTTATGGAGGGATGATAACAGAATAGGGTGCGTGTGCGGCCGAGCGTCCATCCATCTGCGTTAACGAGGCAGGCCGTGCGTATGGTACAGAACGTTGGTTGCGTGTGATTCAACGTGGTTTAGGGGCCGATGACGTGGTTGTCATCGGTTGCAGCAGAAACATGCATGAGACGCTCAGGTGTGCGAGAAAGGGGACGGAGGGCGAGGGTCGTCGCCTCTCCGCCTGGGAGCGAGCGCGTCAGCACCAGACGGGTGACGCGACCAGTGACGGTGAGAGTTAACAGACATGTGAGACCATCTGTGTAAAAGACTTCACAAGTCGGGGTGTATATACTACGGTGGGGGGGGGGGTAACAATTGTTCATGTTTCCATAGTCATGGGCTTTCGTCGATGACTGCATTCCTGTGTGTATCATGAGTGTAGCTCAGAAGCACATGAATCCACCTCCAATCCTTCGCTGGTGGGAAAGCATGGCCAAAGCGTTTCTATTCCTCCCTACCCAAGCAGGTACAGCACTTCTCTGCTGCCCTGTCCCAAAGGGAGGTTCGTTGTACAGTGAACCCTCGTTTATCGCAGGAGTTGCGTTCCAAAAATAACCCGCAGTAAGTGAAATCCGCGAAGTAGATAGCTTTATTTTTACTATTATTTTACAATGCAATATTGTACTATAGAATGAAACAAAACATCAAAACTTGTTTTAAGGCCCAAAATAAATACAGATATGAACGTTTTTAACAAAAAGTGATAGTTTAAAGAACGGTTTTGTAAAACAGGAAATATTGTCTCTCGCGTATTTAAAAAAACACTGTAAAAAAAAATAATCCGTGAAGCCGTATTCAATGAAGCGCGATATAGCGAGGGTTCACTGTACGTGTGTTCTGTGTGTTAAAGTGTGGGAGCGTTCGTGAATCGGAGGCACTCAAAAACATTTATTTCCTTGAAAGAAGAGCGAAGAAGAAGAAATGATCCCTTATTAGTCCCACAGTTGGGAAATTCCACAGGCGCAAACTTTTTCAATGCATTGGCCGGGAATCTAATATATTATATAGATATATATATTATATATATATAGATATTTTTTATAGATATATTCCATAAATCTTGTAATGTATATCTATATACAGAATATATCCACACACACACGTACATAAAGTTATACATACATATATATATATATTTTTTTGACATACACGTGTGGCCACCTGTAAGGAGCGCTCCTGAAGGTGCACGATGCAGACCTCCACACACGCGCAGATGACAGCTGGCACTCACAGCTCATTGAGTACGAGTCAACAAGGTAATGTGAGCGTGTGTGCGCGCGCGTAAGAGTGTGTGTTTGTGCGTTGGAGACAAAAAGAAAAGGGGAAGCGGACCCGAGCTTATCGGCACATCAACGTCCATTAAACCTAAGGTCCAAAGTGCCGTCGAGAGTTTATGGGCAAACACTTTAGGGTTAGTGTTTTGGTCAAGAGAACCGTGGTTACCGAAGGCACATTAACAAGCGTTGGGAGGAGGGTGTGCGCAGACTAAGGGAAGTCACGTGGGACACGGGGAGGGGGCTTTACCGTATCGCTTGGGGGACGTTGAATTTGGGAACGCTCTGAGACAAGGCTCCGCCCTCCCGCTCCTCGTCCTCCTCCTCCTCCTGCCCCTCCCCCTCCCCCTCCGGTCCTCCCAGCTCATCCTGGAACTGAGGGGGACAGACGAGACACATACAGAAGGGACGGGGAGAGGGCCGAGATGGACTCGGGTTAACGAGGACAGAGAGAATGCGTGTCCAGGTGAGAGAGGGACAGAGAGATGGAGAGAGACAGGCGGAGATAGAGAGAGAATTAAAGAGACAGTGACCCAGCTAGATCAGGAGAGAGAGAGCGAGAAAGACAGTCATACCGTTTCAAAAAGCTCCTCCAATAGCTGGTTCACTTCCTTTTCTGAAAGAGAGGAAGAAGAGAGATGAATTCTTCTCATCTTTCTCCAACCCATTGGCTTAGCAGAGCGTTTCTCCAGGCCTGTCTTGTGTCGCCATGTCTTCAGTTACCCTGGTTACCCAGTCTGAAGGATGACTGTACTGGTCAGCATAGGGACTGAATGTATATGAATAGTTAAGTGGAGTGCTGATGTGTATAGAGCAGGGGTGGCCAATTCCAGTCTCCGAGGGCCGCTTCCTAAAGGTTTGAGATGTTTCCCTGCTCCAGCACACCTGATGAAGGGTCATTATCTGGCTTCCACAGAACTAGGACAGAACAACCCATTTATTTGAATCAGGTGTGCTGGAGCAGCGAAACATCTCGAGGACCGGAATTGCCCACCCCTGGTGTAGAGCAGGCTACACCCACACACACTCACTGGTGATTCGGACGGCGCGGTCGGTCCTGTAATCCTCCCGGTCAGGCTCGTCCAGGTCCTCCAGGAAGTTGTACTCCGGGTCGTCGTCATCATCACCGTCTTCTGAGAGAGAATAAGAAAAAGCGGAAACAGTATTATTTCCCTCCCCCTCGGTGTCACTTTGAACCAGGACCCCCCTTGGACCATTTTGAATTTAGTCATTCCATCTGCGTCCATAAAAACCCACCTAACCTACCTAAATGACTTTAGGTTACAGAACCACAGAACGCAATCCGCCCCCAAACCATCACATTGTCAGTATAGAATGTTAGGACATGCTGGAGAAGAGACGGAGGATCGTTAAGAGGACGAGAGCCCTTGAGTACATAATGTTCAACGCAGAGCAAAACAGGTGGCGGGGGAGGTGAAAGGGGGGGGGGGGGGGGGGGGGGTGTTCCCCTCAACCCACCCCCTTCCCCCTCTCCTCCCCCTCTCCTCCCCCTCCCCTCCCCAACAGCAAACAGCGGAGGAGATGTGGGGGAAAAGGTCAGAATGTGCGAACAACATGAGCGAGCAAACAGACGGGGCCATTAAAAACACTCGAAGTACCAGCCAGCAGGGACAAACTACATCTGTCTGCGACCTGACGTCTCCGGGAACGAGCCTCAAGGAGACGACTTCCGACCCCCCCCCCCCCTTGCCCATTGCCTCCCCCCCCCGGCCCCCCCCCGCTCACCGTCGTTCTCCATGTCGGAGGTCATGAGGCCCTGCAGCCACTCGCTCCAGTGGCGGTCCTTCATGGCGCCGTCGCAGTCGTACATGTCCGGCGTGATGTCCGGGGCGCGGAGCTCCGCCTCCAGCTGGCCCAGGGGGACGTCCCGCAGCGGTCGCTTGGAGCGCGTCCGGCAAGCCACGAGGCCGCCCGCCGCGTTGCCGCCGCCCAGTGCCTGGGGTCGAGAGGCAGAGACACGACGAAGGAGACGGTCAAAAACAGAATCGCAAACGATATGTTCAGCTCGGAAATATACGTTTACATTTAGTCATTTAGCAGACGCTCTTATCCAGAAGGACTTACAGCATTCCCCCTGAAGCAAGTAGGGTGAAGTGCCTTGCCCAAGGACACAACATCATGTTGGCACAGCCGGGGTTTCGAACCGGATACCTTCTGGTTACTAGTCTGACTCCCTAACCCCATGACTCCCCCATATAGACAGGTAGGATTGATTGCTTCCTGCTCCGTCTGTGACTTTGTGCCGTGTGACTACAGCGCATCATTGCTCATTATTCATTTTGCAGATGCTTTATCCAAAGTGATTTAAAGTAAGTACAGGGACAATCCCCCTGAGGCAAGTAGGGTGAAGTGCCTTGCCAAAGGACACAACATCACATAGCCACAGCCGGGATTAGAACTCACAACCTTCCGGCGGAGCCACCTGACTCCCTGAGTCATCTGACTACGACTCCAAGTTTCCTTAGTCAAGGCGTTTTTTCTGGCTACCTGGAAGGCCTCGGGTTGGACGGAGCTGAGGGCCAGCTCCTCCTCCACAGCATGGAGCTTCTCCATGAAGGTGCAGTCCGGGGCCCTGGGGGGACCACTGGAGGAGGGAGGGGGTGGAGGGGGACCCATGGGGACAGCTATCACCCTGAGGTGCCGGGAACACCTGGGCTTCTACAGACAAAAGATGACGAATGCGATGATGCTATGTTGTTGTTGGGTTTTTTTGTTGCTGGGATGCATGGAAATAATTTACAGGAATAATTTTAAATTACATTTAGTCATTTAGCAGACACTCTTATCCAGAGTGACTTACAGCAAGTACAGGGACATTCCCCCCTGAGGCAAGTAGGGTGAAGTGCCTTGCCCAGGGACACAACGTCATGTTGACACAGCCAGGGTTTGAACCGGGGACCTTCTGATTACTAGCCAGACAGACTGCGCCACATGACTCCCCCTTAATAACTATGATGTATAATAATAACTCAGGTATGGCTTGTTAAGTGTTTTTTAAGAGTCTTAAATGGGGTCATGCTGGGTAAATTAAAGGTAACATTTTGACTGTATGTGAGCTGTAAACCCCTCCCCAAACAGGACAGGTTCTCGTGCTGGTCTTTACCTGTCTGGGACTGCTTTTTGCGGGCCCCTCAGACGGTGAGGACTGGACTGGGGTGCTGGGCTGAGGACGGTGGGCGCACCGCGGAGACGAGGACGTGCTGTCCACATCGCTCAGAAAGGTCTGTGAGGAACCACGTCCAAATAAAAGAGATTCATGAAGGAGATCAACACCAGATCCCTTACATACGCACTCTACTCCTGTGTAACACTCTCTGCAAAGCTAATATGAGGACACATTTGTGAACGATGGATACACTTCCAGTGTACATTTCTGCATTCTCTGATACAGAGGGGCAGATGCATTGTGGGAAGTGATCCAGACCTCCTCAGCTGTCTCGTCCTCGTCATCCTCGTCCGGGCAGTACTCTTCATCTGAGGAGTCCTCTTCCTCCTCCAGAGGGATGTCCACAAACTGTGGGGGCTGGAACCAAGAAGTGGGGGCGAAAACCGCATATGTTGCAATTCATTAATCACTTGAAATTGTTTTTATTTGTATGTGAGGTGAAAGGACAAAAGTATCACCTCATTGGCCCTTTTGATGGGTGAGATATTCCATTTGGGGATGACCTGCAAGCCGGTAGCAGAAGACAACAACATGAATGGAATGTTCTCAAGATTCCAGAATCTTTTATTGTCCAACCAAATCACAGGTAACGCTCACCCCCTCTCCTACCACTTGCTTTAGTCTAGAGCGTGTCATTTTCGGCTCCTGTGGTAAAAAGATATACAAATATTAGACTTATTTATAATTATTTATTGATACGTAATACTTATTTAGATGTATACTTATTCTTCAAAAGGCACCAAACGGACAAACCATTGCTAAACACGATAATTTTTCTGCAAAAATCTTTGAAAGTGCCAAAGTCAAAAATTCCTGAATACGGACACGGTAGTACTCACAAACATGGGCATGTCCTGGGTCTCCTTGATGGCCTCCTTCATCATGGCCACCACATGTTTGTTGGTAATCACCTCCTGAGGGCACACAGGTCCAGGGTTAGTTCATTTCACTTTGAACATTACAGTGCTGCAACTTCTCTCCGCTGCTACTTCAATCCACATTCAAATTAGCCCCCTCTGATCAACCAGCTTGAAAAGCCATAAACCGTTCAAACAACCGGATCACAACTTGCTAACAACTGCAACACGTTCCAACAGTAAGCCGGCTCTCTGAAGTCTTGCGCTCCACCCACATGCAGGATGGTCCGGATGTGGAGGGACGTCAGGTTGTGTTGCTTCGACTTCCTCTCCAGGTCGATGTCCAGCTGGCCAAACTCTTCGTCGCTCTGACTCTCGCTGTCCTGGGAGGATGACGTCTGCTGGCCGAACCCAGAGCCGGGCTGGGCCTCCCCCTGGACGCCAACCGCCGCTCGCTTGGTCTTCCTCGTCGCCTTTTGGCCGCCGTAGGCATCTCCATCTGTGAGAGGGAGCAGGGAGGGGGGAAGAACCGTCTTGACACCAGCCAACCATGTTTGCTGGCTTTATCTCAGCTTTTTTTAGTCAGGCCTCCGTTTGAAAATGAAGGAACATTTCAGGAGTTGGCTTTCACGATCAATTGCTGCAGGCTAGTTCAGCTGAACGACAAGCGGCAGAATGCAAGAACTCACCCAACGTAATGACCAGTCCAGATTCTGTGTCGTCCTCTTCGGTCTCTGACTCTGTGTGAGAGGGGCTGCAAGACTGCCGACAATCTTCTCCCTCAGCTGGACCAGGAGCTACAACATGGAGGAAATAAGGACAATGACGATCGGCCATAACTCTTGTAGTACTGTGAATCTTGCAGACTGAATACCTGCTAAACTTTGTACTACTTTAAAATGATATATACCAGGCTTCTCTTCAGCCCACTACATGAATATACAGAGCTACTTCCGACCTGTCACTCTTTTGATGCTTACTTTGGCTTCATTTAATTAGTTTTCTACCATGAATACATAACTTGAACCTACTGGATTGCGTTATCCGCACGTCGGGAACACCTATCCCAGATTCGTTTGTTGGAGAGGAAGCTGAGATCGTCATCTTCTTCGGGGTGGGTGGCACACCGCTGGAAACCTGAAGCTCATTCACAGTCTCATGCTTCTTTGGAACTTTAGAGTGCGATGTCGGTTCCGGAGAGCTGTACTTGCGCTTCCGGACCATGCTCATTATGGTTGCTGGCCTGAGAAAATCAAGTTTGCGAACAGGATGGATGAGGAACACGGTAAACTATTTGGATCCTATACTTCGGATTCGACGCTGCTAACGACATCGACGTTCCTATCGCAGAGGTTGGGCCTGTACCAATAATCAAGATGTGGGGTTAAAGAGGTAACTTCAGGTTCAACCCAATACAGAAGCCCCTAGGTTAAACCTGAAGTTACCTCGTTAACAGGCCCCTGGTCTTGTTCTGTACAGCAAGAGAGACAACCAGAACGACTACTGTCTGATATAGTCTGATATAGCTAGCGGGTCAGTGTGTCGTTAGCGAGCTATATTCATCATCCTACCTACCTAGCTAAAGAAAATAAGATATATACAAAAACTCGCGGCTGTCATAGACCACTCTACCGCTAATGAAGGCACCAAAAGTTACATTTTGATGAGTGAACTCATTATCCCATGTTGTGACTGTGTCTGTAGAAGCACCACAGACTGTGGTGGTTGTTATGTTGTTGTTGCCGGAACAATCTACAGTAGCTGAAGAAGTAACAGTTTGTGCTAAGAATTGCATGAATAAGAACCCTGCAAGTCAGCTAACGCTAACCAACGTAATTTCCAAGCAAAATAATTGACTACGCAGGTTAATAGTGTGTAATAGTAGTTATTAAATGCCAGGATATAAGATATTAAGACTTCGTAATCCTGATATTCGTGGTCATCACTTACCAGCACGAACATTTGATTCTACCAAACCTCAGCGCCCTACAGTGTGTGCAACACGTAAAGCTGCTCGGGATTCTACGATTTTACACAGCAGTTCCGGGCCATACTTAAAAGAGACTCACACATGACTTTAAACAATTAACATATAGTTTCATATGTATTGTCTTTGACAAGTATAACATGTCCGAGCTATACATGTGCCAAATATGATCATAATGAATCATGTAGTCCACGCAGTTTGTTTTGGTAAATAGAGCGCGAATACTTATATTTTTAGATTTTTCCCGTCTTCTACGGATATCCCTGTAGAGATAGATGCTGTCGAGATAAATGCAAGTGTGGTTTGACAGCACAGTTTAACCAAATTCCTTGGCTAAACTAACCAGCTACTTACGAATAAGAAAAAAGAAAACATGGACATATCCTTGCAATGCTGTACATATGCGTATGACTTATATAGAAAACATACAAATCTTTTTTTTTCGTCTTTAAATCGTTATTTGAATAATTATTAATGATTTTTTTCCCCCCATTGATTTTCAATATCTAACAAGACATGAAGAAATATTTCATACAAATTCATAGTTTCTATTTTTAAACTAATCGATTCCTTGAAATAAATATTTGTGATTGTTATTTGTATTTCAAACAAGAAGACACAATGAAATATATAATACTTCATACAAAATAATGGCTATTATCATATTCAATTTACTTCAATTTATACGCTTAATTTCAAAACGATTTGAAAGTTGTACTTGTGCCAGTGGAGTGTATTCAAAGAGAGCAGAGCGTGTTTGCAAAGGAACAGGTTCTGATTTGGACGGACGTGGTGATGATTCAGCCACCTGATAACAAACCTAAGTCAATCCATGACGTCAGTAGCCTGGGGATTGTTTCTGAGGCTCATTGGCGCGGGTGTCCTGCCCACTTGTCCTACATCACCAACTGCTCATCTGCCGCTTTTAAAAAGCATGGGTGAAAGACGGATGGGGGACTTCTATCATTCATTCACTCCACGACAGGTTAATATGATCCCTCAGGTCCCATGGAAATCAGCAAGCAAAGACGAGACGAGTATGAAAATTTGACAGAAGTCAAACTCCAGCAAATCAACGTGGATATAACTTATTGCTCTGTTGAAGTGGTGGTCTAGTTCGACTGTGCGTAAAGTGGAATTTGTATTATGCAATCATTCTGTAGACTATCGCTATAATGTTGGCGTATCGGCAATTCAAAAAAAGCCAGCGTACGGAGAAGAGTAATAATGTGTCTTTACTGCAGATGGTCATGACACCAGACCGTATTCCAACGTTCACCATTCCGTGCCTGCAGTCGGGCCACGCAGGGCGCCTGGAAACGCCGGGCGACAGAGAAGCTTGCGCTTTCGGATATCCACGTCGGCACACCATGCCGCTGTTGAAACGTTTCACCTTTTGTCATCCTCGGCCACTAAACTTTCATGGCCATCCACCCGAGGATCGATTTGTTGACCCAACGACACGGGCAGCAATGTCACTCCCACATCTTCCCAAAATCACTACTCCATACGGGTTTCTCACACTGGGTGAAAGCCCCTGCGTCTGTAGGAGGGAGTCACTGTTTTTCAAGGAAGATTTGTCATGGTCAAACACCAACGAGGAACATCTCGCTACAAGCAGGCCTAAAGACTCCGTGTTTCTACCAAACACGAGTTTGACTCTTGGAAACATTCCCGGTGCAAAGAGGTTGGCCCGTTCTCATTCGTATGATAGTGCAACATTGAACCGTTGCGCACCTCGTCAAATGAAGAACTGGCCGTCACCTTCCTGTGTTGACTCCGGTCGCCCCACACATGTGATGCCTGTTAATGGACGACTGCAGCGACTGCTGAAAAAGCGCCTGGCAGCAGTGAGGGCTCTGACATCTGGAACACGGCCGCAGAAAAGATGATAGATCATTTGTACGCACTAGTTAGGACATCTTGATAAATGACTCAGTTTGATACCATTTTATAGATCATGTAATGCATGTCATATTTAAAGACGTCATTAAAGACGTTTACAGGAATTTGTTGTTTGTTCAACACGTTTCCCATTGTGTTTGTCCACGCTGCTGCAATTTACATTTGTCGTGAAACATCCAAATGCAGTATCGTTTAATAATATGTTAGTTTTTTTTCCTTCAGCTTTTCCAAACAGTGAACCTTTGCCAGCCTCATGACTCACACACACTCATTTTTATCTTAATGACAAAATTGGCAGAGCACGTTAATGTGTGTTCCGGTGATATGAACAGAATAGTTCAATGTTTAACTGTATTACGTTCGTAACACAAGCCTGTGAGACAAGCACATAATGATGAGGGAAACAATAAGGAAGAACCTCACGCACATATATTATTTTTATTGATTCAAGAAGAAAAAAAACTTTAGAGAAACACATCTAGGACTGACATATACAATCTGAAATATACATACTTAATCAGTTTGATGCTTTAGTACAAGTGAACACTGCTGGTTTCAAACCTGGCACCACTAAGACCAGTCACTTTGCGTATGACACTCAGTCATTTCTGTGACCACAACAAAATATGGCACTTCAATGCGTCCTACGTAGTAGTTCTTCAGTTCATTCAGACATCTTCTATGCCGATCCTTCACAAGACTTTAAAAAGTTTTCTGTACCATGACACAAAAATAGATCCCAGTATGCTTTCGGAGTGGCAGCCCACTAGGGAAAATGGGGTGCTAGACTCTTGGCTGACTCAAATATCAAACATATTCTGCCCATATTGTACCTGCTGTAGCCTAATACAAAACTAGCGCTGCTGTTGTAACTCATTGCGAACCGTTGATGGTAACTTTTTTTCCATTTCGACTTCTCAATTGTTCATAAATGCAGCCAGTACCGAGTTGCATTTGTTGAGTGTGGAATACATTCGAGTGTATCTATGTGAAAAATAAGATGGACCCATTTTAAAGGCAATTATTAAAAACATTTGTTGTGAAGGTAACAATATTAAGTAAGGTATAGTATTGTTGAGGTGGAGTAGTATTTTCTTATTTGACAAAAGTGTAGCAATGTAGGTACAGTTATTTGGACCACGAAGCCGTGAGATATAATGAAATAATGGACAAATAACCGTAATAATGTTTTCTTGTATAACACAATTCTACACATTCATGGCATAAGCGCACAATCTCCTTTTCTCGCTTCCTTTCCTTTTCCTCCTACTAGATTTCTCTGACCCACTCAAATAATCAAATCCATTCTCCATAAAGTGGTTAGGGTCTGACACAAAACAATACTACTGCAACTTCAGCACAGGAATCAAGTGAAAGTCCTTTACAAGGCTAGAACATACATACGATACATATTAAAGTTACGTAATGTGACTAACAGTTAAGACATCCACAGTCGCTCTACAGTTTCGTGGGTCACAGCGTACAAAAAGAAACATTGCACTAGTGGTGCTGTATCAAATTAACATTACGAACAAAATAAATTTGAATACAGTGAAGAACTGAACATTTGACACTCTCAAGGTTCCTCCTGGGTGAGAGCACAGTTCTTTGATGCTGGGATGGACTGTATTCTACTTTTCCAAACCAAGTTCACCCTGTTTCATCTTTATGGTCCACGGCTGGAGTCTCTGGCTCCATGTATTTCTTCCTACAACATCCTTTGCTCTCTTCGATTTCAACCCCCTCGCACCCCACCTCATTAGGGTCCTGAGTCTGGGTCCCCCCACCCCCCTTACTTTCCAAACCTACTTCCCATCCTTTACTCCTGGCCCTTGCTTTCTCCCAGCAGCCAGTAGGTAGTCATCTTGCCTTTACCCTTCATCTCCACGTCTCCCCTCAGCTCCAGCTGGAAACAGTTGAACTCCTGCAGGACGTCCTGCGTGGCGGCCGATACGTGGATCTTCAGCGCTGCAGAGAGAATTCACAGTGTCATGTCTGTCGCAGTGCTTCACAAGAAGTCCTTGGTACTCAGCTAGCCACACGTCCACCGCGCTGCTTCCCCTATTCTTTTTTAAAAGGCCTCAAAGCGCTACTCTTGTGTAGTGGTTTTCAAACGAAATACAACAAAACGCCCTCATGTGTGACCACGCATAAAAATTGTTGTTCATTATTAGTGAAATACGAGGCTACTCTTCCACCCACTACATGAATATACAGAGCTACTTCCGACCCGTCACTCTCTCTCTTGACGTTCGATGAAGGCCCTGAAGTATCACTCTTACTTAGTCATTTAGCAGAGGTTCTTATCCAGAGCAACTTACAGTAAGTACAGGGTCATTCCCCCCTGAGGCAAGTAGGGGGAAGTGCCTTGCCCAAGGACACCAACTTCATTTTGCGTTCTACAGCTCACACCACTATTGACCTTAAAGTTATATTGAGTGCTCATGCTCTGTCAAGAGAGAAAGAAGATGTTGTAGAACCTCTCCTGTCATATGGAAGAATCATGAAGGGCTCCTTGATGCTAACAGTCTCAATGACTGCCATATTTGATAGACTATCACTTAAAAAAAAACTTGAGAATGTTCCCCGCATTTTGAGCATGTGTTTGTGTGTGGAGGGCAGTGTTATCTGAGGAGGGGTGTACCTTCGCCGTTGGACTCCATTCGAGAGGAGGTGTTGACCGTGTCCCCAAACAAACAGTACCGAGGCATCTTCAGCCCTACTACACCAGCGCACACTGGACCTACACACACACACACACACACACACACACACACACACACACACACACACACACACACACACACACACACACACACACACACACACACACACACACACACACACACACACACACAGAGAGAAACATCCAGACACACACACAAACACATACACAGACACATGCGTGCAAGCAGTCAGCAAGGAAGAATCATTTGAACCTTTCATCGGGTTCCACCATTTTCGTTTGGACAGCCCCTCTTGGGAATGCTGTGTTTTACCACTATGGATGCCGATGCGCAGTTTGAGTTGCTGGTGAGGCCGGTGGCGTATCTTGAATGTGCGCACGGCGTCCAACAGGGCCAGGGCCATACGGGCAATCTCTCGCCCATGCAGCTTCCCGTTCCTTACCGGCAGTCCTGACACCACCATGTAGGCGTCTCCGATAGTCTCCACCTGGTGGCGCCAGAGAGTCATGCGGACGATGAGGGCACATGCTGGATCTCTACATGGATGTAGAGTTTGTTGCTTTTAAACCACTTTCCCGAAGAGGTGGACTATATAAACAGTATCTCTGTTTAATTGGATATGAATATCATCGCCGATTGGAGATGCTTGCCTCATAATTGTAACTTGTTCGGCTGAATGCTCTTTTGGTTCTTAGATTACATTAGATGAACCTTTATTTGTCCTCCAGGGGTGGAAAAACCTTTGTCACTTGTTTGGGTTCTTCCCTTTGTCACTTGTTTGGGTTCTCACAATGTATGTTTCATAATCTCTAAACCCACTATGTTTGGGGACTATCACGTTGTTATGATCCGTGACCGATGCTCTTTTGTAAAGCTCCCTCTTGGAAGTCGCTTTGGATAAAAGCGTCTGCTAAATAATGAACAAATGTGAATGTAGATACTGATCAAACCCCATCCATGAGGAGGAATCAGACGACATTCAAGATCGTAAGAGAAAAGAGACCTTTACCTTGTAAACATCAAAGTTGTCTATGATGGCATCGAAACATGTGTAGAGATCATTGAGCAGGGTCACAACCTACATAAAAGAGAAGAAAATTCGAACACATAAAAAGCACATATTAAACCATAACATGAGGTGAAAGTACAAAACGAACCAACAAGGCAGTTCAACACACAAGGAAGCACAAGACGAAGAACGCTGAAGGTGAAAGAGTGATGGGTCCTGTTTTCCATCAAAAGAGACCCAGCGGTCGTCATACCGATGGGTATCAGTGTGAAATCTGAGGTGTGTGGTCTCTCCGGCTGAGCGTGTCCTGGCAGAGCCGGTCTCACCTGCATGGGTGTGCTGTCCGCTGAGATGGCCGTGAATCCCACGATGTCACTGAAGTAGATGGTGACGGAGTCGAAGGCCTCAGCTTGGACTGTCTCTCCTCGCTTAAGCTGCTCTGCCACGGAGCTGCAGAGAGCCAATCATAACCGTGTCAGACATCATCGCCCAGGTGTGATGCAGGTGTTGTATCGAGGAGCCTCTAACTACCAGCTGTATGAGAGAATGTGTGTGTGAGAGAATGTGTGTGAGAGAGAATGTGTGTGTGTGAGTGTGTGTGTGAGAGAGAATGTGTGTGTGTGTGAGTGTGTGTGTGAGAGAGAGAGAGTGGGAGTGTGTGTGAATGTGTGTGTGTGTCAGAGTGCGGGTGTGCGTGTGTGAGAGTGGGAGTGTGTGTGTGTGTGTGTGAGAGTGGGAGTGTGTGTGTGTGTGTGTGAGAGTGGGAGTGTGAGAATGTGTGTGTGTGTCAGAGTGGGAGTGTGTGTGTGAGAGAATGTGTGTGTATCTGTGTGGGAGTGTGTGTGTGTGTGTGTGTGTGTGTGTGTGTGTGTGTGTGTGTGTGTGTGTGTGTGTGTGTGTGTGTGTGTGTGTGTGTGGGAGTGTGTGTGTGGACCTACTGGGGCAGGATCTGGTAGAGCAGAGCCTCAGCCTTGCGTTTCTCCTCGTGGTACGCCTGGGTCCTCTCCTCCACCAGCTCTTCCAGGTTGTTGGCGTACTGCTCCATGCGTGAAAGCAGGTTGTCCAGGATGTTAGTGCTGCACTCCCTACACAGACACACACACACACACACACACACACACACACACACACACACACACACACACACCAAAGATTTTTTTTTGTAATCATCTAGACCCAAGTTGATATAAACAAATGATACAATAATCCAAGGAATGGATATTCTTTTAGGTTGTTAACACTGCTGGTGGCTGTTATGGTGCTGTAACTGAACTAATCCGGTTTGTAACATGGATTTCAGTCAACCTAGCTTTAGATCAGTGGTTCTCAACCCTGGTCCTCAGGGAACACCTGTCCAGCACACCTGTCTAGCACACCTCTCCAGCACACCTGATTCAAATGGATGGTCATTAGCAGGCTTCTGCAGAGCTGAATAACGACCCATTCATTTTAATCAGGAGTGTTGGATTAGGGAAACATTTAAAACATGCTGAACAGGTGTTCCTTGAGGACCAGGAATGGGAACGACAGATCTAGACAACTGGCAAAGCAAACAAAACAGTTGCTGCACCCCCATCCTGTGTAGCAAAGCAGAGCAGACAGTTCGTCTGTCCTAGTTCCTGTACCTGTTCTGCTTCCGGAGCAGCAGCTTGATCTGATTGAACTCGGGCCTCTCGGAGGGCTCCTCTGCCCAGCAGCGTAGCATGAGCTGGCCCAGCTCCTCGCTGTGGCTCTGGGAGTCCACAGTGGGCCGCAGGCACGGCCACTCGCCCAGCGCCACCCGGTCTACGATCTCTGAGAAGGGGGAAGGCAGGGGGGCGGGGTGGAATGGGGGGATTAAGTGTTGAAGGATGGGTTGTGAGGGGGGGGAGTGCATTTGGTTTTGGGGGTGGAAGAGAGATGGTGGTTGGATGTGTGCGTGTTTGGGGAAGGGGTGAGAGGAGAAGTGGGGGTTGGGGGAAGAAAGATGAGGTTGGAGGGTGGGCAGGAATAAAAGGATGGAAGAGGATGGAGGGACGGAGGGGTAGGTGGGTGGGTAAGAGGTATGTCAGGGGGAGGGAAGACAAAAAAAACATATTGGGGTTGAAAGGGAATGAGGATGGGTATGTTGTACAAGCATCACTTTCGTTCTCATTGATAAAAAACAAAACAAAAAAACATTAACAAACTGGCCCTACACCAGCAAACAGTGAAGGTACTCGAGAGTTTTGATCTATGGTATGGATCTTTGCTTCTGCTTTCATCATTTGCATTTAGTCATTTAGCAGAAGCTCTTATCCAGAGCGACTTTCTCAATGATGAAAGCAGTGATTCGTCCCAGTTTCCTTCCTTTGAGCTTCCTTGCTACAAACGTCCTCGCTACAAACCTCTGCGTCGGTTGAAGAACAGACAGCTTGCGCCGATAATAACTCAAATCCGTGTAATGAAGAGGATTCTGTCAAGAAAAATCCTAGGACGATGCACCCAGGAGCGATCTTCTACCTCAGCCTACGCCTCATGCCATGGATGTTGCATATGAATGCATATGGTTCTGTCAGCATGCAGCAATCATTTGTTTATGCATGTATGCGTGTGTGCGTGACCACCCCCCCCCCCCCCTTCTGGCATGTGATTGCAATCTGAAGTCTGAAGTCCTGATTGACACAAGAAAAGATTCGCTTTTGAACACCAAAGATGAAGATGAAAAGGGATGGTCTATTAGACGGTCTGTCAATCAACTTCCACATTCATCACATGGCCAGGTGTTAACGCAAGCAATTGGTTTTTTCAAATGTGTGTGTGTGTCTGAGTGTGTCTGTATGTTTATGCATTCGATCTTCGGTCTTGCATGTGCATGGGTGTACGTACTGTACGAATGTGCAATGTCACTTAGATTATAACGACACACCTGTCCAAGTCTAATTTCCTTAGAGACCATAAAGTCAGTCATATCTTATCTTATATGTGTGTTCAGTGTGTGATCCTGTACATGTGTGTACTGTGGGAACCGTGTGCATACGTGTGTTTTTGTGTGTAAAATTGGAAAACAAACAGGTCTCCCGAGGCGTTAACTACCTTAATTGCGCAGTGAGCGCTTCCCTGGAACTTCCCCTCACCACTTTATTTCCAGAAAAATGTGTTTTTGTTGCCTAATTGGGCCTGTACATTTATATCCAGACTCACAGTACATGAAGTCATTCCACACTTGGAATTAAATCACCAGCTAGGATGTCAGGGTAACACTCGAAGCATCTTGAAAGCAAACTTTTCACCTTTGGGGCTCAGCGGCTCCCCCTCCAGGTAGAAGGCTCCGCGTCGCAGCGCCACCTCTTGGACCACGATGCCGAAGCTGTAGACGTCAGCCTTCTGGGTGCCAGCCGGAGGAGGGCTCTCCAGCCTCAACAGCTCAGGGGCCATCCACAGCCTCCCTGGGGAGCGAGAGGAAGAGGGAGGGTGGGAGGGAAGAAGGGGAGGGGGAGGGGGCGGAGAGGGCATAGGGGTGAGAGGGAGAGAGATGGAACCTGCTGAGGGGGTCATGTTTGTCTTTCCAAATCCGGGAGACCAACGAAAACAAAACAAAACGATCGCTGTCGAGGGCCATTTCGATTCGTCACGTGGCCGGAGCAGCTGCTATCGAGAGAGGGAACGTATGGAAATAGAACCCCAGATCTGTCTTTCTAAGAGGTTCCCATATAGAGTATGTTCTCTATCTCTCTCCCAATCGCTCTCTCTCTCTCTCGCTTTCTCTCTCCCTCTCTCTGCCAGCCAGCCTGTCTGTAATGTTTACCGTGCCATAATTCAGTTATTTCAAAGACAGTTAATAAGCTCTGTCAGAGAGACCTACGGGCATAATAGGCGTGGGCATCCTCATTGTCGCTCTCAGTGCGAAAGCTGGACAGGCCGTAATCGGTGATTTTCAGAACAAAGCGGTTATCCACCACGCAGTTAGAGGACTTGAGGTTGCCATGGGAGATTATCACACTGTTGTGGAGGAAGGCCATACCCTGGGGAAGGAAGCCAGAGATAGGAGGAAGAAGGTAGAGAGGGGAGGATGGAGCAAGGGATAGAGATAGCGCAGAGGGAGGAGACAGGTTCAGCAGTATAGTTATCATTCACAGAAACATTGTGCAACCAATAGGAGATGGCCATGCTATTTAGTCTTGAAAAAATGAAAATCCTCAATCAAGAAAACGTAGTTTTGCTGACAATGTGAAGGACAGATCTATATTAAATTCATGTGGCCTGAGGGAACAAAAAATGCGCGTGTACCTGTTGTTGTACCAGCTGTTGTTTTTTTTGCTTTGTTGTTGTTCGCCTTCTACAAGTTAGCTAAAAGCGTCTGCTAAATGAATACATGTAAATGCAAGTAGACTACTGCCCATTGGAGGTGCCTACCTTGAATTTGTCAACTGTTTGGCTGAATGCTCTTATAGCTCTTCCCTTGACACTTATTGGTTTGTCATGATGTATGTTTCATCGGGCTCTACAAGCCCGCTATGCTCAGTGAACGATGCTCTTTTGTGAAGCTCTATCTTGCTTTGGATAAAAGCATCTGCTAAATGAATAAATGGAAATAAAAATGTATACCCAATACTGACTTTTGAAATACAAACAAGTCCTGTGTGAGATAGCATGTGCTTCAGTTTGTACACGTGGGTATGTTCATCTGTATTTGCCTGTGGGGACAAAATACCTTGACAATGTCGTTGATTAACGAATATCTGAACATCCAATCCAGGGTGATGCTCTCATTTTCTATGATATCCTGAAGGAGAACACAACACAGAACCATTACCTCTGGAACCTTCCATTCAACAAGCGAGACAGTCAGAGGTCAGGGGTAAAATACCTGCAGGCTACCCCGGGGGCAGTACTCTGTGATGATGCAAATGTTCGGGGGGTCGATGCAAGCACCGATGAAGCGGGTCAGGTGCTCATTCTGGACGTCTCGGATCTGGTGAGGGAAGGTATTGGGTGGAATCGGTCAGGCACACACACACACACACACACACACACACACACACACACACACACACACACACACACACACACACACAATGCAGTATAATCCAGACAGGTACACACAGGCATACAGTGTAAACTCAGTGAAACACAATAGAGGACTCTTAATAACACTCACATGTTTTAGTTCAAACAGCACTTCTCTTGTCAGCTCAATCCTTTTCTTGTTGACGTACTTTATGGCGACAATGTTGCCCTACAAAAAGAAAGGACGTAATTGATATCAATAGTACCAAACGAGGTGACACAAACACACCAACAGACACACACAAACCAGTAACACACACACACACACACAGAATCTAACCTTGTAGTAGCCTGTTTTGGCAAACACTTGGAAGTTTCCATCTCCCGTCAGTAAAGAACCATAGTTGGAGCCCCTCTGAAGAGCAAAAGACAAGAAAACATTGTCGCAGTGTGAGCTTCTGTTTTGGGTGTGTATGTATGTGTGCAGTTTGGGGGTAATCTGGAAAAAGACGTGTACCACTGGAAGAACAGAACAGAAGTATCTTGTTATTGAAACGGGAGATAATTACTGTGTTCTGTGGTGTACTGTGTTCTGTGGTGTACTGTGTTCTGTTGTGTCCTGTGTTCTGTGGTGTACTGTGTTCTGTGGTGTACTGTGTTCTGTGGTGTACTGTGTTCTGTGGTGTACTGTGTTCTGTGGTGTCCTGTGTTCTGTGGTGTACTGTGTTCTGTGGTGTACTGTGTTCTGTGGTGTACTGTGTTCTGTGGTGTACTGTGTTCATGTGAAAGGGGTGTGTGTATGATGTGTGTGTGTATGGGATGTGTGTGCCGACTCACTAGAGACAGCGTGAGTTTGCTCCCCGCGCTGCGCAGCACCTTTTCCAGATTGCTCATCTGAATGTCTTCCCAGGAGATTCTCCACAGCTGGGCCACCAGCTCGTTCTCCAGCTTCAACTTCCTGCGCGCGTGTGTGTGTGCGCGCGTGTATTTGCGTGTGTGACAGAAATGTACCCATTACAAATCAAGGAAGCAAAACAACATTTGCTCATTGGAAGTATCCCACTCACCTGTAGATGAAAACTTTTATAGTGAGGATGATGACAATAATGAAGAACACCACAATAGACACCATCTGGTGAATGGTGATGGTTTCTTGGAGAGAAAAACAAAACAAAAAAACAGTTAAACAAGTGCGTGTTCAGTGCCTCAGAAAAGAGGCTCAAAGATTCTGTTCCACACGAGGCACGCTGAGGCACTGACTTGTGAGGCAGGAGGGGTTGTCGTTCTTGAAGCCACAGACAGGCACATCATGGGGAACAGCGCCCCCTGGCCACTGGATGACTGTCCCGGGGACAGGCTTCAACTTCTTCTCAGAGCCGTTATACACCAGCACAGTCTGACCCCGGCAGAGCCAACATGGTGTTGATTAGACCAACATTACTGGCTGGCCTAATGGTTACTGTACAGCTTATTTTACCATTCTGCACTATCTTACCATTCTGCACTATCTTACCATTCTGCACTTATCTTACCATTCGGCACTTATCTTACCATTCTGCACTATCTTACCATTCTGCACTTATCTTACCATTCTGCACTATCTTACCATTCTGCACTTATCTTACCATTCTGCACTTATCTTACCATTCTGCACTTATCTTACCATTCTGCACTTATCTTACCATTCAGCACTTATCTTACCATTCTGCACTATCTTACCATTCTGCACTTCTCTTACCATTCTGCACTTATCTTACCATTCTGCACTATCTTACCATTCTGCACTTATCTTACCATTCTGCACTATCTTACCATTCTGCACTATCTTACCATTTTGAACTTATCTTACCATTCTGCACTTATCTTACCATTCTGCACTTTCTTACCATCTGTTTAATTTTGCACATATGCATATAGTACCACTTTGCACTATCTGTACATAAAACACTGTAACATTTTGTACAATACAGCTGTATATTTGTCACTTTAATATTCTGTATTTATTCTGTATATTCTGCTTATAACTGATATATTCTGCTTATACTAACTGTTTTACACTTCTGGTTGGATGCTAACTGTATTTCGTTACCCTGTACTTATACCTGTGTAATGACAATAAAGTTGAATCTAATCTAATCTATTTCACTCTGTATATTGTAGCTTATGTAGGATCGAGAAAACATCTGAAAAAGAACAACACTACAGACACACACTCACGCCTTTTTTCGTGAAACAACTAACCAGTTATTTGTACTGTCCACAATATAGGGATAATGATTATTGAGTCTAGCACTCTCAAGCTCATGCACACCAGCACAAACCCACCAACTCTGTCTCTCTTCCTGACAGATCAATCCTTAATTTAGAGTATGTCTGGGTGAGCGTGTGAAAGATGGTGCGTGCACGTGCAAAAAGTATTCACGCGATGAATGCACTTTATATAATTTCATTAAAAGAACTTCCTCATTCCAGGCACCATTAGAAGCATGAGAGGTCCTTTTTGTTAACACACTCTCGGTCAAAATATTGCAACATTTCTCTTTTGAGAGCAATATCTAATCAGATTCCATTTACAGGAGTGTCTATGTAGGCCAGCTAATGGAAGGCTAAGATGTCTTCCTGAGTTGAAAGATGGAATTCACATCTGTGAAGCACAATCAGACTGTAACTGTGTGTCTGTAAATTGGCACCTTGGATGAGTGCCATGACCCTTGACTGTGGGTGAGAAAATGAGTTAGTTTTAGTTTGTATGTGTGCTGTAGGGCTGTGCAGAGGGAGGTACCTGGAAGGTACTGAGGTTTGTGCCTGCCATGTCCCACAAGGCAAAGTTTGTCTCTCTGTCTCCGTTCTCGTCGATGTGGACCAGTCCTGTCACACCTGGGCAGAGGGGAACAGGTGACAAGGACAGGCTTAGGGAATGAAAGAGACAGACAAAGATATACAGAGACGGAGCGAGAGAAACAGATAGAGAAAGACATCGAGAGGGAGAGAGAGAGAGAGAGAGAGAGAGAGAGAGGGAGAGAGATAGCGAGAGAGAGCGATCCAATCGGTCCTAATCTAAAAGCAGAACGCTCATGTCATCGCATACTATCACCACTGCCTTCAAAGACTAAACTTTCCATCCACGAAGTCCCTAGGCATCTATAATTATGGCAAATTAGCGCAGGAGTTCAGATTACCATTTCAAAAGCGTGCTGAGTGGGAGATGTTAGCAGACACAAGACAGTGAATCACCATCACCGGCTAATCACACACACAATCAGCAAGGTGTAAAACGGACAGCGGCACACATAAACACAACTCAGCCGCCAAAACCGTCTCTGTAATTGGCGGTGAATATTACACGCACCTGTGTTATGAGCTAAAACACACACATGTACACTCTCTCTCTCTCTCACACACACACACACACACACACACACACACACACACACACACACACACACACACACACACAGGCACATGTTGTGAGATGATAAGTCCTTTGTCTTGTTGCCACCCCTCCATATTCCTCCCCTTGGCCCGTTTATCACATGAAATGGCAGGGTTATAGCTCTCCCACTATGCATATCAAACCTAGGGGCTCAACTATCTAGTTCGCCTTTCATTTCCTACCCAGATAACCATCCGGTCGTGTCCCTGATAATGACCACCAAGGTCAGTACCCTATGGAGCGCACGCGGCAAGGGGTGTCTTTATATCGGAGAAGAGAAGAAGTGACATTTACAGAGTTGTGACAAGCTAAGCCATTAGCAGTTAGAAAATGTCAGATCTGGATGAGGTTATTGCAGCCATAAATAACCGATGCAGGTGCTGTGGCTGCCAGTGAAGGTGGAGGAGATGAGACGTCAGCTATACGAAGGGCTGGTTTACAGACGGAGGTGGGGCCGTCGGGAGGTCACGACGAGACACATTGAAACAGCGGCGCGTAAACACACACAACGTGCGCGCGGGGCGCTGTCGTCATGTCCGCGCAAACAAATACAATCCCTTGAAGATGAACACACACACACACTGCTATTACGCAAGGGGACTGTTTGTCTGTTTGCGTTGTTTGAAGTGAAAATCGTTGGCCATAAACAGGAACCATCTCTCACCCATGACTTCCCTTTTAGAAGAGGTCTCACACAGAGGGGGGGGGAAATGATTAACAGCGCTGTTTACGTTAAGGTTGCATGGTGGTCTAGTGGTGATTGGTCGTATGGGGTTAGGGTCGGTAAGTAGGTAGGGGTGTCTGGCAAGCGGAAGTTGCAGGGATGCGGGAAATGGGGGGGGGGGGTTGTGAATCAGGATGTGTACTTAACAGATGTAAAACATTTAGTATTGACCACAGAGTAATGTGTTCGCTATCGTCGGTAGATGACATCCTGATTTCCAGGAATAGTGGTTGGTGGGAGGTGGGGGTGTGTGTGTGTGTGGGGGGGGGTGTTACTGGATGAGCCTGCACACGTAAACTCCCCTAGTTAATGAGAACTGAAACTGCAAAGTTAGTAAATTGCTGCAAACTGTTCCAAACCATAAGACATTTTTTCAAACGCACGAATGACTTGATACAAAAAAGAATTCCTCCCTCCAACCACAACTGCCACGTTTAAACCCTCACTGACATATCAAAGATTTACTTCAAATATGCAATCAATTTTAATGGCAGTAAGGCAGCATTCATTTTGGTTTAGTTTCCCTGATGTGGATGAACCATGTGGATTTTCTGCATTAGAATGCGAAGACTTCCTCCCTCCAACCACACAGCCACTTTTAAACCCTCACCGACATTTCAAAGATTTACTTCAAGTTGAAATACGCAATCAATTTGAATGACAGTAAGGCAGCATTTTTTGAGGTTTAATTTCACTTCACCCATGTGGAATATCTGTATTAGCTCTCCCTGCTTGGTAAGGAACTTGGGCTCCTGACTTCCTTTGTGCTGCAGAGAGGTGAGCTATAGGAGGCAGTCAAACAATATGCTAGTAATCAGAGCAGGACTTCACCTCTGCCTGGACCTAATGCCAGCCCTCAAAAAGGGGCTGGACCTGACTGGCTAACACAATGACAGTATGTCATTAGGGAGAATGTGCTTGGGGGCAATGTGAAGCTAATTGCCATCTGAGCAGGGGATTATTTCAGACCTCAAATCTGATCTGTGATCAAGGAAGTCTTTATTGTACCATGTCGCTCTGATAACAGACCAGTAGTCTCTCTGGACAGCCACCGGCAGAGAAAGGGGCCATTCAGGCCTTTTTGTGATTTGATTTCAAAAGGACAGGAAGTGAGAAGCAAAGGGGGAGCGACCAATAATTCAGCAGGAGAGAAATTAAACCCCCAGTTGTGTGGGTACACTGTACGTGTGTGTTTTTCTGAGTGCCGTTTGGCTAAAAGGTGCCTGAGTCACAGGTGCAGCCTTGATGAGGTCAGAACATTTAGCTGACTGCATTTAGGAAAACACCCATTTTCAGTTTAACGATTTACTGGAGAACATGGCTTTGCATAACTGTAACTAAGCAGATTGTTCTGTATTTCTTTTGAATAATAGTGTACACCATACTGAAACGGCATTCTACAAAGCATACCACAGAACTACAAGTATGCCAGAAATATATACATGTAAATTCACAATCGTAATTAACACTAACACTACCCACACTTACTACTTAAGTATTGTTCACAATAATACAAAACAGAAGGTTGCTGTTTCAGTTGATTCCCTATAAAAACCAGGTGCTACACTACTGCTGGAGCAAAACCTACAGGTATCTCTCTAAGAACAGATTTGAGGAAAGGGTCATCAGAGTTTCCAGAACCTTCTCAGATAGATCTAAACCTTCTAGAATGAACCCGAGATACATTTTCATAGCGCACTGCGCACATGCAGCTCAGCTGTTGACGGATAAACAACAGCTTCAAACTATACAAGATCAAGCACTCATAAATCTCTCATTGGGAAACATTTCATAGAAATGAATAGTATAGAAGTATAGAACATAACATGTTTTCCTACACGCATTTTCCTGGCTTGGCCGTAAGCCTAAGTGATCCCTGCTGGATTTGCTTTGAGTTTGATCCAAGTTTGATTCGTTGCTTAGGTTAGGTAAGATGTTATTTGTTACTTTGACGTTGAGTCTTTACACTGAACTGAGCCAAACATAGATATGAGAAAAGACGGCGGACATAGTGACGAGCATCCGCACTGGCTACAACCTTCCATTAGTTAATGGACTGTCCGGGAGCTAAAGTGAAAAGCCGCTGTAACAAGATCCTTTCACCTCCTCCTTGTGCTCACTGCCTGTCTGACATACACACTACCAGACTTCACCATCCATGTTCTGTTCTTATTGTGATTATCAAGTCATACTATATTATTATACATTACAACTCCTACCATATTCTTTATTTAATCTTATTTTATTTCCCGATCTGTATATATTGTATCCTAGCACTCTTATTTTACTCCAAGCCTTTTACCCCTATGTGCATTTATTTCATTTGATCACCTATTCCTTCATCCCCATTTGCACTCCTTTACTCTTTTACCCTTACCACCTTGTGCATTTGACGAAACTGTGTGCCGAGTTTCCCTTTGGGGATCAGTAAAGTAATTCTGATTCTGATATAACAGTGGGGAAACCAGCGTATTTTTCTCGTAACGCTCCTTTGCTACATCCAAACAGGAAGGACGAATACATAATGCTCTCATCTGTGGTTATACTCCTTAGACTTCTAAGTCCCAATTATCATCACCCAGAATGTTCCTTCCCTATTATTCCTACGAGGACCATAGATCACTAACATTGAAATGGAATGACATGAGTAATTCCAGTAGTTGTGCTGCTCTGTGTTCGCCTGGTTTACAGAGCCTGTCCTTCTAGCCCATTTCTTATGAAAAGAAAATGAATCTCCACAAGAGTGTAACTCCCCTCAATTTAATCCTGTTGAAACTAAAACATGAAGAAAAAATGTAAAGAATAAGAAGCTCACAGGAATCCTGCAGTGACAAGGCCCCAGAAAACAGAGGGAGGCAGGGGGCTGAGCAGTTAGGGCGTCGGACTAGTGATCAGAAGGTTGTCAGTTCGATTCCCGGCTAAGGCAGCATGACGTTGTGTCCTTGAGAAAGGCACTTCACCCTACTTGCCTCGAGGGAATGTCCCTGTACGTGCTATAAGTTGCTCTGGATAAGATATTCTGCTAATTGACTAAAAGTAGATGTGAAACATAACATTCTGGGGGCAAAATGTGAATTTCAATCAACAACATTCACTTAACAGTTCCCTCTATATCTGGCCAGATGTGCAGATCTCCAAAGCACATGTATACCTGCTGCTTGTTAAAAATACATAAAGGCTCACAATACTCCAGCTTCGATGTTCACCCCATGTTCCAAATTCCTGGAATGAGAGCGTTTGGCAGGGTTTAGCAACAAACAAAAACTCAAAGGGAGTGTGTACGTGTGAGAGGGAGTTCTGGGGTCCTGAATGGAAGGTGAGGTGGTCTTGTCAGAGAAAGTGACCATAAGGCAGAGGAGATTTAACCCCTCGAACAAGGCTCCTGGCCAGGGGAAAGATTTCAGCAACCACGGTGCTGGTCTCTGCGAGGAGCGAAGGAAACAAGGAAATAATAATATTAAAATAATATAATATTTATTTAGCAGACGCTTTTATCCAAAGGAATTACAGCAAGTATAGGAACAATCCCCCTGGGAAATCCTGGACCACCCTTATGGGAGGACCGAGGCGATGGACAGTCAGTGTACTTCACAGATCCTGAAATTATCTCCAAAGTTGGCTGGAATTGATCTCAGTGGAAATCCAGATCGGAATCGCAGGCAAACAGGCAGGAGGCTATGCAGAAATAGTAATTAATCATTGACTTAGTTCTGGGGAGAACATAAAAGGCCTGTACAAAGACTGGCCTGCTTGTTTTGCTGGAGCAAGCGTATGCATGGAGTAGCAATGAGAGGATTAAATGTCACGATTATTGTCTCACCATCAGAGCAGTTGTTCAGAGGGCGACTGCCCACAGAAGACTAAGATACTAACTTTAATAACACTAATGTAGCAAACGAACACAAGCACAGCAATGTGATTACATTACCTTTCAAAATGAACAATCAGAACATTCAGCCACATAAGCCCAAACAAATAAGAGCTAAATGTTAAGACAAGAAGAGATGACCGATTTGATTGCGTAGGCTTACCCCTTTTAAAACATTGCTATAATATGTCAACATAATATGTCAACAAGATAAGGGAAAGAGATGGCAATCACAGCCAACGAGAGCTTTAGAACAGGACAGATTTCTAGGTTCATTCCAAGCTGCAGTATAAATGACTGATAATGATTCTCATGACTCCAAACGTAAACCCAGATACCGAACAACTCCCATCCACTGTCGCCTAGAGACCACAAAGTTGACTGAAAGTGACAGACAACCACGGTGACAGAGAGCTTAAAGCTATAGCTCTGACGATGACGAGGCCTCAGGAATACACTCTCTTCCATTATCAGGCACGGCCAGGCCTGGCTGCAGCAGAGCCAAGCCAAGGAGAGCAGTCACCGTCTGGGCAGCAGAACAGCTTGACGCTAAAAAGGGTCGTTCGGTGATGGATAGCAGGGAGCAAAGAGAGGGACTGTGAGGAAAAGAGGCACATGGAGGAAGGGAGATACGGGGGGGGAGGGGGGGGAGCCAGCATCGGAGATGAATTAACAGAACTGGCTCCTGTTCAAATGGCCGAGAGAGCTCTGGTTGCTCCTGATTAGATTTCGACTCTATTTTAGGTGTTTTCCTGCAGACTTTTTGTTATGTAACAGGGAGATCCGAAATTGGAGCTGCTGGTTACTATTGAGGGACAAGCAGAAATGGTTTTCGGAATGACAGAAAAGCAATAGAAGGAGACAGGCGGAGAAGATGGATGCCAGACAAGAGGGGCAGGGAAGAAGGATTCCCCTGTTGACAGGAGAGCAGGTGAGAACAGGCGAGGGTGGACAGAGGAGTGAGTCACCAAATGACTGACATAAACGACAGGGGCAGAAAAATAATGAGAATCTGAAGGAGTCCCAGAGTGATAAAATAGTACAGGATGAAATGAGAGCAACAATGAATATCAGGTAGACGGACAAGGCAGCGGGAAGCTGTCAGGAGATGAATTTAAGAAGACCAGAGCCGAAAGGAGAAGGCTGATGCCAGATAAGTATCAATCAGCCTCTCTCTCATAACGTCTACATTTGGCAATCAAATTTCTCCAGATTTCCACACAGAAAATACATAACTTTTCAATTAAAATGATAAGTGATTTAAAAAAGTTTACATTCTATAACCACGCCCAATTTTGTATGCTTCTCATTGGACCAGTCACTCCAATGCTAGAACCAAACAAGAAATCCTTTTGTGTGATGCTATAGAACATGCTAAAAACCCTATGCTGGCTACTGGCAACGTTTGGCCAAGCTAACAAAATGAGCATCTCTCCATCTGCTTTAGCCTGAGGCTCATGGTTCTGCCCCTCCGGCTGTCTCCCTGAAGTGTTTACCTCCGCTGTTTGTCTGCTCCTGTCCGGCATCTCTTGATCGAGGACCGACCCATGGTCATTTGAAACTGAGGTCCGCAGATGGGATGGAGGGAAGAAGAGGCTCGTAATGGGGAACAGATGGGCGGCGTGAACAAAGACGTCAAAGAAATGAGGTGAGAGAGAGGGAGAAGATGAGGGGAGCGCAGAGAGCAGGACAAACAGTACAGACCCACACCGGAGTTCACATCCCTGTCACTTCTGTTACCTCGAGCAGGAGCACACAGTGACCACCTGACAAGTGACCTCCCGAACAATAAGAAGCCATCGACCATCCCTTCCCAAATCCTACATACGGAGCAGCCTGCTCCTTACGGCCAAGCAACTTTCGGAGCCGTAGTCTTTTTCAAACCAGCCGCTTTCCTAAAACATGAGGGCGCACTTTCTCCATCCAGATCTCCTGGAGACCGTAGATGGAAAACACAGGCTATGGTGGCTTGCCATGTGCTGGTGACAGCAAACTGTCCGACTCTTGTGAAACTCAAAATGTAGAGCAATGTCCACAAAGTGTGTGGCCTGTGATCGAGTGAGTTCAAGAACAAACAGCAAATGAAAAGCATGTTTTCGGATGGCATAAAGACAGCAGTTGACTCTATTAATGGAGTGAGACAGGGACAACAGCATATCGGGTTCTTTATGACCTCGTTGATCACCTGATAGCTGGCTGGGTTACGTGCTTTGCACTAAACTGGGTTGACGTGTGGTATTTATAAAGCTTTGAAGCGGAGGGCTGTATAGTTTCCATTGCTACAGCAGACAGATCCTCATTATAATTCAAAGCCCTATTCTTTTTAAAGGGATGACGAGCCAAAAATGGTCCAAGGAAATGAATACACACACAAAGACACGCAGAACTACTCCAAGACATCTTTTGAGACCAAACACAGCGACCATATCGTTATGAAACATGTTTTGTATTACTGCTGCAAAAACAAATTGCTACGTCTCAGATTTTAAAAGCTTCAGAGTTGGCACAACCTCAGCCATCTCCATTTGAACTGGAGTCCAATGTGAAAAGGCTGATGTTTATTTACCATAAAATATAGATTAAATGCCTCAAACGAATATAACCTGAACCAACTATATTTCATCTTGTGGTCACAAACAGACGGTGAGCCTGGACACAGCTATCTTTATCCGATCCATTTGTGAGTCACACTGCATAGCTTTATTATGGGGAAACAAGAGAATAAGGAGCTGCATTAATGACTTTCTTGACCCGAAGTTCCTTTACATTGTATACATACATCTTTGTATCACAGCAAGGAGTCAAATTTCACTCAACTAAAAAGCCCTGTCCTCTAGTTATACGAAGCAACTTTCTACTTAGGACCATTGTGACTTACATATCATTTGTTAGAAGTTAGAAGTGGAATCGTGCAACAAAAACCTACTCAGACTGTCAAAAATGTGTAGTTGAAATAGTGAGGTCTTAATGTTGGGTTACAAATTGGGATGACAACAGTTCATCCATCTAACACGTTGTTCCTCAAAAGCAGAAAGACACACACATCATCGACACATACCTTCTCGCAACGGAAAATACTCAGATATGCACATTGCTGATAAATGCACACACACACCCACAATGACACATTTAGATTGAATGTGCTTGATTGAACTCAGGTAAAAAACGAAATCTTTCTGATTCATGTGCAGCATTTTGGTACCCAACAGGGTACAGTGTAAAAATGTAATGACCCGCCTTTATTTCAGGGTTGAAGGTGGGGCCCCCTTAGGACAAGGGGGGAGTCTGACAATGTGAAAAGAGCACAAGTGTTAAATCAAGCTCGATAACTGTAAATGAGGACTGACCGTAGTATGTACGGTTCCACATCCGTCTGGTCACGATGCTGCCTACAGGCTTGGCCCCCAAGGCATCCATGGTCTCAGTCAGTGCATGGATGTACAGCATCAGGCCATCGTAGAAACCTCCGGAGATAATGTTCATCTGGCAGACAAGGGAGACAAAAGGACTGTGATGAAATCTGGAGACACCCCCCAACTGTCCGCGTCTTTCCTCGTTTTCTCCAAACATTTGAGGGATGTGCTGCCTTGCCCACCCCTGCACAGATTAATTAAATTTGCATTGTATTGTGTCACAAAGTTGAAACACATCCATTCGATTTTCAAACTGTTTACAAATGGCAAAGTTATTTCAAGTTAGCTTCCAAACTTGTGTTCTCCATTTAACTAGCACATATTTATCTTCTTTCTTTCTCGTTCGTTAGCTGTCTTCTTGTTTGAAGTGTTACTTTTTCTCCATCATGAGTATATTGTGTCAAGTGCCATAAATATATAAATTACATAAATGTAATTGAGCACTCCAATCAGAGAATGGTTGGATTAAGATCTCAGACAAGATGATCAAATGCTGAGTGAAACCTTTGGAAAAATAAACAAATCACTCAGAGAAAATCCTTTAATATCAAAGACTGTGTGGGTCATGTGTTGTCTATTTGTCATTGACAAAGACATTTAAAAAGTGAACTTTGAACACCATGTTCAAACCCTGGTATGATGTGATGGCTTAGTGGTATTCATTTGTTTTGAAGTACTATGGCATTCATACCCTCTTGTTCTAGTATGAAATTAAAGCCCAATATGTATGGATCTGAGTGTGTGTGAGTGAGTGAGGGGGGAGAGGGATGGGAGAGGGATTGCTGGTGATACCACTTCTTAATTTGCGAGTTAAGCGTAAGCGTGTTTTCAATGGAGAGAGGCTGACTGGTGTGTGAGGCTAACATGAGGGTATTATCATCATTTCCAACGTAAAAACTCAAAAAGGTTTTTTCAAATGTCCTATTTCGTGTAATAAATACTTTTCTCCATCTCATAAAACATAACAGGCAGGATTTATTTAGGACTTACTCGTCTATAAATAAGCATTGGTGGCCTTGACCCAGAAGTAATCAGATAATTACTTAGATCCTTCATTGAATCAAGTATATAATAACTAACACCATGAAGAAACACAGCATGAACCATTGAGAATAGTTTAAAAAGAAACTGAGAAGAAAAGTAAGAAAAATATCCAAACTTACTTAATTATCTGAGGCTGACTGTGTTAGTTATGTCAGTCTTCTCGTTGTGCGTGATATGAAAGCTGTCTGCGACACATCAGTGATTAAGATACAGATGTGTCGTTGAAGGCAGAAAGCCACCCTGCACCTTTGTGGAAAGCTTAAGGAGAAGATAAGCCCTGCTAAATCTAATTTGCGTGCTTCTCCAAATGAAATTGAATCAATCATCTAGATGTTGTACACAAGCTAATTAGCCATTAAACATATACTTAGCACAGCACATGAGGACAATCTGCACAATATACTTTTCTAAAAATCACCGCTCTTAAATGCAGACATGACATGGATTGCTAACTGTTTTCTTTGTTGTCTGTATGAACAAACAGCAGTCAGAGTGCAAGTACATGGATGAATGTATGAGTGGGTCCAGTGAAATCTGTAAGCCACAATATTCTTGTTGGTTTGAGCTCTTGTTGGCAAAGCTAATGTTAAACAAGGCATGCCATCAACCACAATACCTTAGCATTACCATAGTGTGGGCTTTTTGTCATTTTAATGTTGCAACAACAAACTTTAAATGAGCACTCTATTTCCCAAATGGGGAAACTGGGTACACTATCCTAAAGATGACGTGAAATTTCTGTTTAATTTTTATGCCTGGATTCATAATTTGGTTCATAAAATACCTAGGTCTATCAGATTGTAAAACATTATATATCAGATAATATAACATATACTTGAAATTAAACGTTGATATTGTGTTCCATGTCATCGTTATAAATACTTATTTTGATCTCAATGACCCTTCCTCTAGATGAGATAAAGGGAAACTATCCTTCTCTTCTTTCACAGACTCTTCCGCTGTTTTCCAAGCTCTCTTCCTCCCTCTAACTTTCCTCGTCTCCTCCCTTCCTCCTCATGTCTTTTTCCACATATTTCCTTTCACACATGCACAGACACACAGACAAATCTCTTACCAGCGAGTCTTCCACAGTGAAGTTGAACATTTTCTTGGCATCTTTTTTCAGGTGGTTGACAAAATCTTTATACTCAGGGTTCAGTGGTTCTTGGTAGGTCAGTATTTTCACACTCTGCAAATACAATGAACAAAACGAAGGGTGAATATGGCCACTTACAGGCATGTAAGCATTACATATGTATTGAGAATTTGTATTGAGGATTTTCTGTGTAACGTGATGGAATATGAAAGAGGTGATGGCTATGAAAGGTGACGTCAAAACATTTCTGTGTATGGATGAACATGATTTTATATTACAACAGCCAGGGAAAAATCAATCTCCATATAAAACAACAATATTAGACCAGCATGCAGTCAGCAGTTAATCATTTTTTTAATCATTAGCCTACAAGAAATGGGTCCACTAAAGAACAGATTTATAAAACATTATTAACAAGTACAAAATCTATGCTTTTCAAGAAACAAGAAAGTTTTACTTACTAATACTGACCAGCGTTTTTAAATATAAATATACTGTTTAATTTAGATACAAACAAGCCTAACCTAAACAGGTCAGTGTTATTAGAGTCTGCTTTCTCTTAGATTTTTTTGTAAAAGCAACTAATCATCCAGCTCCCAATAACCCTCATTAAAACCTCTTCTCTGGTCCTTTCTCCCACAGAAAATGTCTGCAGACACAGATCCACTTCATTGGAGCAGAAAACTAAAATATCCAAAAGTAACAATATATTATGATAATACAAGTGAAGAGATAAGTGTCCTTAACAGATTACATGAACTGAATCAAACTCCCAGACACAGTGGTCGTTGTTTAAAAAACCATGCAACAACAATTTCACTTTTAAACGAAATGTCATTTGAATTAAATACGTTTTTTAAAATCGATTCCATACATTTAACACCCTTCAGCTTTCTACTTGAGAAGTACATTTAAAATCCACAGGACTGAGACGTTACTAACCCCAAATCATTCTGCCACCTTTATCCCACTTTCCTCATGATACTGTGGACTTGTAAATCATAGTGGAATTGGGAGGAAAGTGAAAGCGCTTCACGTTGGGCAATGAGGGAAAATCTGATTTGATTTGTCATATCATCCAGCTGCCGCTGCAGTTAACACTGTTCCAAACAAGAGGGAAAGCATAAGACCTGATTGCTGAATGAAACAAGTGATTGCTTTGGCGAGCCAATGCTGGGTGGGAGAAAAACAAGGCTGATACCTGTGCAAACTAAGAAGATATGAAGGAAATAATTCACACATAGGTCTGGGGCTTCATAAGTCTCATTGGCTGCCTCTCTTACTAATTCAATTTAGGTCGACACTGTGGCGTCGAACGAGGATTCAAGTGATTTGCTTCAAACTGAACTTGTTTCAAACAATAGGACTAAACATGAAACCTCAAAAGCTCTCAAACACAACGGAAAAGAAAAATGTTGTTCCAGGTTAAGTTCCATACTGGGTAGTGTGTCTGTCATGCTGTCACGCATGCAAATTGGTTTTAAAAGCACAGCCACCCTGGTAAAACGCAGCCGCAACACAATTCCTGATATAGTAAGCTTGACAGCACTTTTCTGAACAGCATTGACAGAATGACAGCATTAAGCCTCAAATTTCACATAAGCTTTAGCAATGGTTCCCAACCCTGGTCCTCATGGAACACTTGTCCAGCATGTTTTAGATGTTTCCCTGCTCCAACACTCCTGATTCAAATGAATGGGTCTTTATTCAGCTCTGCAGAAGCCTGCTAATAACCATTCATTTGAATCAGGTGTGTTGGAGCAGGAAAACATCTAAAACACGCAGGACATGTGTTCCCTGAGGACCAGGGTTAGGAACCACTGCCCTAGGATACGCCATCTGAAGTAAACCTATTGGCCCATTGCTAAAAACGTGGTTTGCTGTTGCTGGTCTTGCGGTGAACCCACTTTGAAGACAATAAGCAAACTGGTGGTTTAGAAACTTGGCCAGTGTTACCCCATCTTCATGATTACTCATAGAGTTGTCTGGCTTTATATGTTAACAATTGTTATTTATTACTAAGGAAAGAATAAGGCTCATTCATAAAATGTTAGGTACCTCTGGTAATTAAAAATAAATCTGTGTAGACGGTAGATGTTTTTTAAACCATACTGTCAACTCAGTTATTTACTGAGTGGAGGGGACCATGACAACACTGAGGTTTAGACCTGATTATCACCCCCCTCCAACTCTGTTTAAAGGTCCTTGTATTAGAAAGTGCTTAAGGATTTCTCTCCAAGGCAACTAGAATGACAGTCACTGCCTGTGGTCTTTATTGAGCTTGGTTTGGAGGTCATCGGACCATGCTCTAACATTGATTAAACAGACTACCAGAAAAATGGGTTAAAATGTGACATTCCAGTCACTTGACAGGGGAACAACTGTCGACTGGGACTGCTGTGAAATAACAATCACAAGTTCCTTTGAGTCAACCATTCCTTGTTGATTTGGACAAACCAGAAGTCATAATTCTGCACAGTTCTGGCTTTCTGAATCCTTACCTTGTCTTGTTTTACTCCCAGCCTTTACCCCTTGTGTGCATTTACTTACTTATTTTACCCCTATTCCTTTATCCCTCCTTTACCTCAACACCCCTGTGTGCTTTGACAAGACTGTGTGCTGTTGTTACTAAAGAGTTTTCCCTCTGGGATTAATAAAGTAATCAGAATCAGAATGTGAAATTACCTGAAAAACCTCCCTTGCGACCGCATCATCGGCATCCTTTCGGGCCCAGGGCTGAGCCTGCTGAGATTTGAGGCTGTTCCCGAACACGTCGATGTAGAAGAAGACGTAGTCCTCCTGGGGCAGCCCTGCCTGCCGGAAGTGAATCATCAACTGCCTGAAGGTGTCAGGGGAGCAGCACACGTACACCACTAGGATGAGAGAGAGACACACAGACAGACAGAGAGATGAAGACAGACAGAGAGACAGAGAGAGAAAGGCATGGTGTAAAACAGCAATCAAATATTCCAAAATATCCCCCCAAAATTACCTTAACGTTTCAAAAGAATGAAACGAATGAAACTGAAACACAGTTTAAAAGTAAAAGTTAGAGAGTAAATTAACATGAGGAGTGTGCCAGATTGACATGACTCATTTGCATACCCGGTCTCAAAAATATAGGAAACAATATTGACTCAGCAGGCTTCCACAACACATTATGCCGGTGATCACAGCAAGGCCTGAAACAAATGTCATTTTTAATACAATGAATTTGAAGCAAGGTTCCAATTAGAGAATGTGAACAGCTCTCCGCTATAGGGACACACCAAAGCCACCCACTAGTCTGTCTCGCGCCCAGACTACCATCTGCTACCCGTCACATCTACTTCTGGCCACGATTACCAGGAGGGACAGTGACTCACCGGGGCCTGGTGGACTTGACCTGTGCGGGGGGAGGGAGGGAGGGCAGGGAGGAACGACTACAGGAGAGATGAGAGGGTACACACGGTGTGCGACCTGAGGCTAATTGCGGAGCGGAGCAGCGGCGCTGTCAGAGGACCCAGCTGAGAAAGAGCTCCATCAGGTCTTGATCAGAGGAGATCACAGCCAGACCCCGACCGTCCTGTCATTAGCCAGTGCTAATGATTGCTGGGCACTGAGGCAATTCCAGATTGAGAACTGAGGAGTGTGCCGGACCTGAACTTTATCTCTTTGCTTGTAACCTTTACGTGTGACCAAACCAAGCTGGGCTGGCGAGGAACCGTAATTGCAATGTGCTGAGCAGGAAAACGTGAAAGAGAACCATTCTGGCTAAGACTGGCATTGTTTTATATTTATGGTAAGAGAGCGCACGTCATGAAACAAGGATTAAATATTGATTCATTTGCTTTCCTGAAAGAACAACACTTCTAAAGATTAATTTACATTTGGGTTGTTGTGTTGTGAACTTTTGTTCTGACGTTCGTGTGTTGTCTCTCGTTACGTGTGTCTAGCTTCGTAGAACCCGGCTGTTTGGCTTAGGAAGCCTCAAGAGGCAAAATGTGTTTCCTGGCTTATCGATTATCTACGAATCTATCGTTTCACTTTTTAATGGCTTTGAGCAGGAAGCAAACAGTGAAATTGGATTGTAGACTACCTGACTGGCAGACCACAACATGTGCGCTTACAGCACTGTGTGTCGGACAGTGTGGTCAGCAACACTGGGGCCCCCCAGGGAACTGTCCTCTCCCCCTTCCTCTTCACCATCTACACCACGGATTTCAGCTACCACACAGAGTCCTGCCACCTTCAGAAGTTCTCTGATGACTCTGCTGTGGTGGGCTGTATCAGCGATGGTGAGGAGGCTGAGTACAGGACTGTGGTGGGGAACTTTGTCACATGGTGTGAGCGGAATCATCTGCAGCTTAATGCGACTAAGTGCAAGGAGCTGGTCATCGACCTGAGAAGGACCAGGACACCAGTGACCCCTGTTTCCATTCAGGCGGTCAGTGTGGACACCGTTGAGGATTACAAGTACCTTGTTGTTCACTTGCACAATAAACTGGACTGGGCACTCACACTCTGAGGTCCTTCAACGTCTGCCAGACAATGCTGAGGATGTTTTGTGAGTATGTGGTGGCCAGTGCTATCCTCTATGCTGTTGCCTGCTGGGGCAGCAGGTTGAGGGTGGCAGATGCCAACAGACTCAACAAACTGATCTGGAAGGCCAGTGACATTGTGGGGGTGGAGCTGGACTCTCTGGTGGTGGTGTCAGAGAGGAGGATGCTGGCCAAACTACAGGCTATCCTGGACAGTACCTCCCACCCACTCCACAATGTGCTGGCCGGACAAAGGAGTACTTTCAGCGGGAGACTCATCCTCCCGAAATGCACCACGGAGCGCCACAGGAAGTCATTTCTACCTGTGGTCATCAAACTTTACAATTCCTCACATCATTAGTATGTGAGACAACTATATGACTATAACTATATATGACATAACATAACATCCGGTAATATAACAATGTGGGGGTCAGATGGCTCAATGGTTAAGGCGTTGGCCTCATTGGAAGGTTGTGAGATCAAGCCCCGGCTGTGGCTATATGATGTTATGTCCTGCCTTGTCCTTTATGCACTTCACCCTACTTGCCTCAGGGAAAATGTCCCTACTTACTGTAAGTCGCTTTGGATAAAAGCGTCTGCTAAATGAATACATGTAAATGTACATTAGGCAATAGTCTGACATAACATCCTGTAACATAACAATGTATATTTGGCAATATTCTGACACAACATCCTGTAATATAACTATGTATATCCTGCTAAAACCCTGTATATCCTGTACATCCTGACACAACACTGTATATTCTACAAGACCCACACTTATAATTGTAATTGTATAGTCCCCCCCCCCCCCCCCCCCCCGGTGTGGATTCACCCACCGTTTTTGCTCCCACCCCTCTATCCCTGTGTGCACTTTTCTAATCTTTTACCTCACACCCTTACCCCTGTGTGCTTTTGCGAGACTGTGTGCCATTGCTGCTAAGGAGTTTCCTCCGGGATCAATAAAGTATTCTGAATCTGAATCTAAAATATGTTGGTATTTGTGTGATTAACATTCTTTCAACTAGTGCCTGACATCATTTTCAGAAGGAGATGAATACAAGTCACTCCATTGTGGCTGTGGAATAAATGCCTAACTTCCACAACGCAAATGACGCTTTTCAAATAGTTAACAGCTCCAGTCAAACCCGATACCAAAGTTTGGCAGTCAAATGAAGTTGATTTTTGCTCTGTCGTCTTTTGACTCAAATGAAATGGGGCCCGAAAAGGAAGGAGCAATGAAGAGGAAAAGGAATACAGAAAAGAGGCAGGGTTGAAAAAGAGAGGAAAGGAATCGAGCCAATCTCTTCCGTATCGCTATCTTTTCATAAGAAGGTTACTGCAATCAAAGGGGGCTTTTCTAGGGGGTTATTTCTGGGACTTTCAATCTCAGGTCAAGTCAATTGTAGGGATCAGGTGTTCTGTCAGTCTTCCTGTAAGAGGTATCAGATGAACGCCACATTTCCACCTGAGGGATTTGTAGGTGAAGGTCAGGCTTTTTTTGAGTGGATTCAGTCACACTTTGAGGTGATGGATTTAATTCAGTCAGCCTTTAAAAATTCTGTCAATTTACTATGAATCGAAGATCCTGCACATGACTGCATCGTACGAAGGTTACAATGACAATGTAATTTCTGCTATGCCGGTTACCTTTGATAAAACATGAATGAAGATGTTCTGTCTGTGTCAAGAACCAAACAATTTCTGTTCAACCTTTCTATGTAGATAAACAACACTGCAGAATCATCTGTCTACCATCGTCAACAGGTACAAATACCAAAAAAGCTGTCTGAGTGTTTCAATTGGAAGGACAAAAACAGGTAAAATTCTATCTCCAGGCACTTGTAATAACCATGAGTTAATAAGTGATAATACGTTAGTAAGTTAGTATACTTTCTTTACACATTTCTGTGTTAATAAGCATATTATTGGACCCTTTTTACATATTAACTTACAATAACACTAACCTTAGTCCTAACCCTCACTAATGTTATTAACACTTATATCGTCTCATTAACACATGTTAATAAGCATTGTATAAGGCCCTTCTTACTTATTGACTAACACATAGCACAACCACCTGGTTTGAAAGTGTTTCCCAATAATTACAGCTTTTTACAACGCAAAATGTGGAGGGCTTGAATTATGTTATACAGCTAACCGAATTATCTATGATTGCATCATAATTACACGTTTCTTCTGGTAGCAGACATGAATGTATTTGAGCTCAACACTTTCAGTACCGAAGTCTGAATGTAGAGGTGAATGTTGGCACTAGGCAGATTGTTTGTGTTTGGGAACGTGGAGTTACTACAGCAAGCGCATGTTGCTAATCTAATTATATCTTTTGTATTTCCCTTAGTAGTATTTAATTATGAATGTCCCTCTGCCAGTCTTCTCTCCCTCTGTGTGCCAGGGGAGCCCTACAGTCCTCCAACAGTCAGTGCTCCACTACCTTTAGCCATACCACAAGTAAATGGAGCATATGACTATATTATTCTGCCTTTCCTCAAGAACACAGCATACGGTTCAGAAAAAAATAACATTTGGGAAAACATGCATTTTTGTCCATGTCCAGTTCTTCAGGAAACTAAGTGGTTTCCTTTAAAGTAGTACAGGCTACACAGAACTGCATCGATGTAAAGTACTTTGATTGACTGACCAAAGAAGGATAAGTTGGAAGATCTTGAAAGAAGCTTTGTAGCAAATTATGAAATAAAGATAGTGATGTACACCCCACAGAAGACACCTGTCACTCTGAATCAACACTTCTCTTAATTTTTCATTCACTGGGAGAAAGCAGCCATTCCCTGTTTCCATTATTTTGCAAAATATACCATAATTGTCACACAATCTTATTTCCCATAATAATTTGGAATATCTAAATTCCACAATTGAAATGAAGATAAAGTGATATTTCAACGCAGCTTTTGTTTCAACTTAAATGCAAGATGATTAAATCATTCATCGTTTCTTTATGAAATGTGAGCGAATGTAGAAAACATCCCCGACAGAGGGTGATTAAATGTTGTATTTCTTAATTATTATTATTATTTCGTTCTTTCAGAAAGCAATTACTGCTATTTCAACATCCACTGGGACTTGAATGTGTTATGTGGACATGATGTAGTCAATGTATTGGTGTTATGTGTGCGCATGAATGTGTCTGTGCACAGTGATGATGGCTGGGGGCTTCCTGCCTTGCCTCTGTAATAAGGAGACTAACAACCCATCTCCTCTGTGGCTTACATCTTAATATTAACAGATCACATATAGATTTCCATACTGTAGCATCATGTTCAAAGCAAATCCTCTAACAACAGCGAAAGGTACATCAACCCCCCTCCTCGGACAAGCTCCCGCTTGCCTTTAATGACGAATCTGAAACTACAAAAATAACCTGACGTGAGCCTGGATTTGGGGTGCATTCATGCAAATCAGGCACTGCCAGCGTCTCCCGAAGGTGTGAAGACGAACCATCCATCAGCACTTCCTCCCTGCTTCCCTTCTTTTGCTCTTCAGATTACAATATATATATTTTTAACTAAGGCCAGATGAACGGAGGCCAGGGATAAGAGCAGGACCAGAACGTGGTTCGGCCAACGGCCTCATGGGTCGTTTAATTCAGCATGGTCGCCTCCTGGCTCTGCAACCATGGCGACAGGAGATGAGATAGGTAGGAGTGGACTGGGGTCTTGCGTCACTACTTTTGGGAAGCCTTCGGGGTCATAGGCCCTCAAGGCCATAGGGAGATTCAAGTGGAGGAAAGGCTTGTTTTCAGGGGCCACGACAGTAATAGGCCCCCTGTCCCTCTGGCCCTCGGTTGATGAGATTCACTTGTTTGTAAGTCTCTGATTATGCCTACAGTGAATATATTTTTTTTCTACAACTTCTCTCACAGTTCTTCTTAGGAACCTGAGAATAAGGTTTTGAGAGTGTACGCCGCTGCTGTGTGTACATGACCCTTTCCTACCTCGCTTCATGCTTTTAATTGCCTTTGCTGAGTGGCCTCATGTGGTCTGTCATCAGCACGAGTGGAGCCCAATATACCTGTGGAGTCCATCACTGTGGTGGAGGTGAATAGAGTGTTATGGTTGATTGTTGTTTATGAATAAAATACATCTATCTAGCTTTTATTAATGGCTTTCTTAAGCACTTGCTTCTGATTCGTCAGTTACGACTTCCTACGGTCTGTTGCTTCAGCACAGCAGACCATGAATACCAATACAAAACTAAATGATGCTATACACGCAAACAAACTATTTTTTGGAAGAAGCAAATAGCATGTTTGAAATCATTAAAACAATATTTTTTTATATATTTATATGAAGGTATAATAATAGCTTGTACGTAGCTAGGTAAAAATGAGATAATACACAGCAATCAGGTTGATCGTGTTAATCACTGACGCAATTACGCAACAATGCTCACTGTGCGCAATCCCATACCTACACACACAAATACACACACAAACATATATATATTTATCTGTGCACACATATTGTATGTACACACAAATGTATATTTATGTGTACAGTATGTGCTCTCTTAGACTTTGATGAACCAGCTACCTGTATGCTGCGATAATCAATAATATAATTCCCTTGCCAGAGAACATTTCACCTAAAAATACAACTTATTTATAGATATGAAATGTAGCTTGTGAAAAACTATATTAGTAGTAATTATATTTTACACAAAGACTCAAGCGTAAATAGCATAATGCAGAAATTATTGTTTACTTGTTATATTAAATCATATTTATATAAGTATCTACATCCAAGGAGGCCAAGGTTTTTTGCATGAATTTAACAGCATTTTACTTGTTGAGCATGAGATTTACTCTCCCTGAGATGCATGTCGATGAGTGTTACTATAAGAAACACTGCTGGTGTTAAATGAACACATTTCCTGTGCAGGCTTAAGCTTAAGCAAGTTTCCTGACCCTAATTTGCAATATAAGTAAAAATTCAGTTGACTCTTTCCATGAGCGTAAATTAGTTAATAATCGTGATGACGTTGATGACACTAAAATATAATTAAGAATCTGCTGTCCACGACAACAGATGTGTCGAGATACCAGATACGACTGAAGCCACAAACTCAACAAATTGCCTCCACAGCATTGTAGTCGTCATGCACACCCAGTCCACTGGGTTTCAATTAGAGGCAGACCTTTAAGAAATTCCATGAATATGTCGATTAAGTTAGACTGTGAATGTGTTAAGGGCCTGTATATTGTACAGAACACAAATGCATGTGAATACCTCCTGTGAAACCAAATGAATAACCAAAATCAGATGTCCAACTGACCAACCAAGCATTTACTTTTCCCCATGACACTCCCCCATTTGCAGCAACCAACCAATTTTCTAGTGGCACACATTTCTTGTAACAAGATCTGCTGCAGCAGTTTGAACACAATCTGTCTAACACTTTAGCCCATAAAGCACTGTTCCTTTCACCAAAACCGATGGTTAAAAAATCTAAATGTGTCAAAACATTCATTGACTAGCTCCAAGCCAAATGTTATGCAAATTTGCAGTTGGAAGGTTTTGACATAACTAAAGGATTTGGACAATTAAAAAATCCCTCTGTCTATCAGACACTTTAAAAGCAGGCTTTGAGTGCCATGAATATTGATGATACCAAAGGAAAGAACATCCATCTTGTCTTAATAGTTGCCCCACCATGGAGGAGCCCCTCAACAAACACTACTGGGAGATGTAGTCGTTTGTGCTCAGGCTTTCAGCTCAATTGTGTTATATAGCGTTTCCAAAAAACGTTGGTGCTGAGATACTGGTCGGTGTCAGTCTACCCAAAATTGCTTGTAATTTGTACAAAAAATTGGAAGTAGGGTCAAAGTTCACGATCAGCTCAAGGGCTTTTCGAGTCTTCTCTCCTTTTCACTAAATGCATGGCAACTCATTGTCTCCCCACAGACAAGTAACCCTGATAACCTAATCTTTGAGAGACACATTCTCAAATCTTACAATCTTTTTTCTTCCACATTGTTAATCCTCTCCCTGCATTTTGTCAGACGTAACAAAAATGTCAGTGGGAGTAGTTTAGGCAGATAGGACTGCCAACCAAATCCTGTGGCACAGTGCTAATACAGTACAATATTGTCTACTCAAACCAGTGTGACCCCAGTGGGAGTCTGCTGTGATGTGTATTTATTTATGGGGCTCAAGGGATAGAAGAAGTGGAGGGGTGTGATTGGGTAAAGGGACATTGTGAAACATTTCTTCTCTGTTGATGAATCCTGAGGAAAAGGTCATAGCACTGCTGGTGACAGGACATGGGTTTGTGTGTGTGTGTGTGTGACAGTTGGGGACAGAGGACATTATCTCTCTCTGCAGACTCACACCCCGCTCAGTCCCTGAGGCCGGTTTCTCACCATCCTCACTTCCTTTCATATTCCAGCAAACCAATCACAGCGTAAACACACTAATGAGTGTTGGTGCTGTTCGGGCATTTTTTAAAAGATGTTTTCCTGCAATGGATGACGCCATAAAAAGTGAATCCGCTCTTGATTTTTACTCTAGGGCTCAAAGTTAATAACTAAATTATTAAATTATACTAAATTATTTTGGAGGCTTGTCAGTGGTTGTTGATGAAATTCATTGCTGTCCAATAGCACAGTCAGTAAGATGGGTTGCATGCTTTGAGTACGAGCTACATTCTCTACTGGTTTGATGAAGCTGTATGTTCACAAAGACTGACAGTGGGACTTTGTATCCGGCAAATCAAATGAAGTTTTGTTGATACAGGATCAAGCTTATAAAGGACAGGGTGGGAGGTTCTTTTTATTTTGGTATTCTACACTTAGTGGTCTAATCAAATTAAAAGTGTCAAAAATAAAAAGGTGTAACCCTGGTTTTCCAATAACCACAGGATTTCCTCAGTTATGAAAAATAAAAAGATGACCAGTTTTAATGGAACCATTGGTCTCTTTTATTTGCTCATATTTAGTCAAATATGACTAATCACATGTAAAACCACAAAGCAGAGGACTCAGGAGAAATGGTCCCAATGAGGGATTCTGTTTATCAGGAAATACCTACTAATCTGATATGCAGAACGTAACTCCCTTATAAGGTTGCAAGGATCATGACCTCTGTTAATAAATGTCTTTCGGTCAGACGTTTTTATGCCCGTGTGGGAAACGAGATGGCGAAGCTTGGTTGGAACCAGCTCCTATCTGTTGAGTGCATGCTGGACTTGAAAAAGAAACAGATGGGTTCGGTTTTACGGTATGCACTCTGAGCAACCATTTAAACCTTCCAGAATGCTTCCAATCAATGGAAAGACTACAGTATCCACCCGAAGAAGTGTTCTTATATTGTTTCTGAGTGCACTTTCCAAGTGAGGGATCTTAAAATGGCTCCGGAATAATAAAACGGACAGGGCAACAAAAACTGCTGTGTCATCTCCTGCCACTGATTTTCCGTCTGTTGAGGCAGGGAAGAAGCCGCGTTGTCTAGGCTTTGTCTCCATCGATTGAGTTCATATTTCTGGCTCAAGCTTCTGGTGCAATGATGCCCTGCAGCTAGGCTCACCAGCTAATGCCCCTACTTAACAAGCCTCACAGAGAATCCTTCTCAGGCCAGGGGCCGAAGAAAGTCACAGGGGGGAAAGGACAGACACTGTTTACAGATAAACTGAGTGCCACTGAGCAAACAAATACAATTGGACTGTTTCAAACTTTGATACATCTCCACAGGGCTTTGGTTGGAAGGAGGCTGACCACCAATGAAGAAAAAAAATCCCCCCTTTTTATGAAAAGGTCAAGATATGGGAAAAACAAACAACTTGGTGCGCCTGCTGTGTGAAGATCCATAGACATTCTGTGCCATGCCCTCATAAAGGGACAATATGAATTTTACCTTCCTGGTTTGGAGAAATAAAGGGCTGTATAAATGTCTGTTACCCTGCTGAGATATAAATAAACCCACACATCTGCTATTGGCCATCCTTTTCATCTGATGAACCATGGAAACTATGTCAAGAGCTTTTTGATCAATAGATGGAACCACACACTTTAATCAGAACCTTCAGTTGGTTAGGATTCTTGAACATGAATGTATGTTCAATGTCGACAAAGAGGAAGTGTCTCATCCATACACATTCACAATAACAAACTAAAAATGTTAATTTTTAGTTAATGTTGTAATATTCTAATTCTTGTTAATGTAAGGAATTCTAGTTAAAGGAATACTTACCGGTATTTGAAAATGTGTTCCAATCCAATGGTTCCCTGTTTGTACTTTGTAGCTCACAGACATGAAACAGGAAACGTCAACAAAGCAGAACTCACCTCGCCCTGACTGATGGATGTTCTGGAGCATGTCCGAGTAGTTGACTAGTAGTTGATTCTCCTCAAACACTAGTTCCATGGTGGTTATGTTGGCGCTGTTGAACTCTGTGTACAGGCCCTCCACAGCAAAGTAACATGGCCGGTCATCTGCCTTGTGGTCGCTGAACATGAGCAGGACGTGTTTTTCCCAGCCAAAGTGCTCAAAGATGTGGAGGGCGAACTTGCCCAACTTCTTGTGCGTGGGACCAGTGTTAGTGATGGATGGGTAGAGGTTGGCGCCATCGAAACCCACAGCTGGAGCACCCGCAGTAACCATGGGGACATCCCAGTGGTTGGTGAATCGGGCCACAGGGGAGGCACTGTAGGAGCATCCTGGCCCGATGAAGGCCCATGGGTCGTGGGCGAGCTTGAGGTCCACCGCCATAAGCGGGGCGATGGACTCAGAACAGATACCCTCCTTGTTCTCACTGTTCTCAAAGACGTAGACCAGATTATGACCAGGGATGAGGGCTGGGTTGGCATTGATGGTTCTCCGGGCTCGTTCCAAAGCGGGGCCAACTCGAGGCCAGGCCCAGGGGTAAGCGGTGTTTCTTTGTGGAAGGATGATAGCCAGTGTGATGTTCCGGAGGTTCCCGTGTTCTTGGGTGTGTCGTCGTGAGTGATGGTGCCTTGAGGTCTTGGACTGGACCTGCTGTAGACCAAAAGCAAGCAGCAGCAGAAGCAGAACCAGCTTGGCTCCCTCCTGACAACAGGGCATGCTCATCCTTGAACCAGTCAGTTTATCCAGATGACCTAAAGATACACAGAGAGGAAATGTTTGAGTTGACATGCATGAAGCGGGTTGGGAGCTTATGTAAAAATCATTACCAATGCTTGTAATTTAAACATCCAAGCATAACTTCAAGAATTAATGAATTTGTCTCTCCATGCAGAGTTGTTTTTCTCATGGTCCTCATGTCATGGTTGAGTTGCCTGTCACAACTTTGTTCAAGCGCTTTTGAATGGCCTTTGCACCAAGGGTCTAGAGATTATTTATTAAATTGCAAGACTCAAGGAAGCATCTGAACGGAAACCTAATTAAAAAGTGATAGAGTGAATTTCCCTATAGACTACATCTCGTAAATTGCTGTTGAAACAGATGTGTCCAGATGTCACCGAAACATGTTCTTGAGATTGCAGATGTAACATTTACCTGACGACATCATTTAAATTCGGAAGTCTACTTATAAAGCAGCTTACTTGCCTGCCAAATAACACCCGGACAGAAAATTGACTCGTTTTCTATCGAGTGCTCAAAAGCGTTTCTGAAGTCGCATTCAATAAATGATTAAGACCTCAAATATGTCAGAGAAAATTACCTTAACGAATGTGATTTACCGTACCTTAGAAATTGGGTTTCTCCCATTACCTGCCGTTATCTTCCGATGTCCGAGCATTAGTTGTATCACCTTGTGACCGTTTTACTTGTCCAAGAAGCAAAACGCACGTCAGAATGCACTTCAACCAAACACACACTCCTATTGAAATGGACTTCCAATTTCTTTAGAAATGTCAGTTTACTTAGTCTTTAATTAGACCTTTAAAAAATGTATAGGCTAAAGCTTGGAACATGAAAAGTATTCTCAGCGGAAAGTACCATAACGTTTTAAATATCCATAAATTTACCTGACTGAAAAAGAGCACTGAAACAAAAAATAGAATATACGAGGAGTCAACAAAATCTAAATTCCCAGTAGCTTACAGGTAAGGTAGCAGTATTTCCTAAATCCGTAAAAAGGTAATTTGGGGATGTAAAACTTCGTTACCACATTAAAGAAGTCCATGAAAGCAGACACTTTTAGCATCACCTTTGGAGCATTAAAGATCCAGCTTTTGAGGAAGGCCTAAAGAGAATCCAGCAGAACCCGATGGAGAGAAAAAAAGAAGCTGAGTTGAGTTGTACATGCGGACTGAGAAATCTTCAGCTACAGGTCAGAGAAATAAATATCTTCATGGCTCAACAAGTGTGAGAATCACTCACTATCTCAATATGATATTAGTGAGGTTTAGTGATTCCGCATTAGAGTCCAGTTTTCATGGTAGAACAAGTCGCGCTCTGTAATTTGCAGCGGTGCTCTAGGAAGCCTGTGCATTAGAGGCAGCATTGAATAGTCTGAGAAGACTGTCTGCCTGCAGCAGTGTGCGCGTATATGTGTGTTCTCTTCATTGGTAGCGTGTCGCTCAAGCACAGGGGCAGGCTTCCGTTTCCACTGGAGAGAGGGGGCAAGGAAAGTATGGGGGGGGGGGGGGGGTGGCAAGAAGAGGCAAAGTGGATATTCACCAATCAGAAGGTGGTATTTGCCCAGTCCTCAGCTACTGAAGGACTGAATGGATTTGGCCATTGAACTCAAGATAGATGTGTATTATAGCAAAGAAAAGTCTTATTTAAAGATCCTTCTATGGTGATGTACCCTCTTGAAAAATATTAGGAGTACACAAATAAAATAACACAGTTTAACCAGTGTAAATTTAGGAAATCTTGTACTTGCCACATCCACCAACACCCCACACCCCTTCCAGAATCCAACTGCACTGGGCCACTTTAGCACACAACACCTTAAATACTTAAGACTGTGAATTTGCACCGTTTGCACTATTGTGTATATACAACACCCCCCCCCTCCCCATACTGTATACACCCATCCGTCTTTGCACTAACTCATTATAGTTATATCCCCCCCCCCCCACCTCTACAGCTAGTGCCCACTTTGTACTTATGTTATTTGTACTTCTATGTTATTTGTATCCTATGTGTATTGTATTTTTACATTGTATTTTTTGTGAATCCTGTTTCATTTTTTATTATTATGTATATGGGTATATATAGTACAGGGGGGGAGGTGTATATACACAGTAGTGTAGACAGTGGTGTAAGAATCAAGTAAGTTTTTAAAGTGTTGTGTGCTAAAGTGGCAGAGTGCAGTGGGATTCTGGAAGGGGGTGTGGGGTGTTGGTGGATGTGTTATACTGAGTCCTTGAACCTGTTGAAGAGGGCAATAGCAGAGGGGTTTAAGCTATTCCAGGTTGCAGCCTATCACCTTCTCAGCGGCACGTATGATACGCTGCAGTCTGCTCTTGTCCTTGGCAGTGGCAGCAGCGTACCAGACGGTGATGGAGGAGGTGAGGATGGACTCGATGATGGCAGTGTAGAATTGCACCATCATTGTCTTTGGCAGGCTGAATTTCTTCTGTTGCCGCAGGAAGTACATCCTCTGCTTGGCTTTCTTTATAAGTGAGCTGATGTTCAGCTCCCACTTGAGGTCCTGGGAGAGGGTGGTGCCCAGGAAACGAAGGGACTCCACAGTGATGACCTGGGAGTCGCGCAGTGTGATGGGGGGGAGTGGGGCTGGGTCCTTTCTAAAGTTCACAACCATCTCCACTGTCTTGAGAGCGTTGAGCTCCAGGTTGTTCTGGCTACACCAAGTCACCAGGTTGTCCACTTCCCACCTGAAGTCAGACTCCTCCCCATCAGAAATGAGCCCGATCAGGGTGGTATCGTCCGCAAACTTCAGGAGCTTGACAAATGGGTAACTGGAGGTGCAGCTGTTTGTGTACAGGGAGAAGAGCAGAGGGGGAAAGGACGCAGCCTTGAGGGGATCCGGTGCTGATGGACCGGGAGTCTCGAGACTTGTGTTCCCATCTTAACGCACTGCTTCCTGTCGGACAAGAAGTCTGTGATCCACCTGCAGGTGGGGTCAGGCACGTTCAGCTGGGAGACCTTGTCCTAAAGCAGAGCCGGGATGATGGGGTTTAAGGCAGAGCTGAAGTCCACAAACAGGATCCTGGCGTAGGTGTTTGGAGAGTCCAGATGCTGGAGGGTGAAGTGGAGGGCCATGTTGACTCCGTTGTCCACAGACCTGTTGGCTCTGCAGGGGGTCTAGGAGGGGGTCTGTGATCGTTTTGCTTCCCTAGTGGTATATAAAAAAATGTTTAGTATTCTGGTTTTAAAACACCAACATCTTGTAAAACTGCAGGGACCTCATGAACCACGGCATGACACAAAACAGTTAGTACTAACCATTCTTAGAACAGAAGAAGGATATTTAAATAAAGCACCACATTTCATCCATGACAGCAATGGATTACCCCTGACATCAAGGTTCTTCTGAAGGAGAAGAGAGCTTTCAAGTCAGGGGACAGAGAGAAGCTCAGGACTGTGCAGAATGAACTGAGGAGGATGATCAAACAGGGCAAGGCCAAATACAGGAGAAAGATGGAGGACCAGCTTCAACAGAACAACACGAGGGACGTTTGGCGTGGTCTGAAGACCATTTCTGGGTTCAACGCACCCCTCCCCCAGACTGAGAAGGATCTGCAGTGGGCGAACAACTTGAACTTGTATTACAATAGGTTTAATGACTCACCCATTGCCCCCCCCCCCCCAGCTGCTGCCTCTAGCCCCGTCTCCTGGTCAATGCCCCCCTCTCCCATCAGCCCTGCTTGCACCTGGCCTAGCTGACCCCACCCTACATTCCATACATACATTCCACTAACCCATCACAACCTCATGGACTCACTGTCACCCACCCCCCGTGCACTCCCCTAGTTTTCACACCTAGCCAAGTTAGGAGAGAGCTGAGAAAGATCAATGCACGAAACGCAGCTGGTCCGGATGGAATTAGTCCCAGGCTCCTGAAATCCTGCGCGGACAAACTGTGCGGGATCATGGGGAAGGTCTTCAACCTCAGCCTCAAGCTGAGCAGGGTACCACTGCTCTGGAAGACCTCCTGCCTGGTACCAGTGCCTAAGACGCCGCGGGCTAAGGACCTCAGCAGCTTCAGGCCAGTGGCTCTCACATCACACATGATGAAGACACTGGAGAGGCTGATTCTGGGTCACCTCTGCTCTGAGGTGAGCTCAAAGATGGACCCGCTGCAGTTCGCTTACCGACCTGGAATCGGGGTGGACGACGCATTGATCTTCCTGCTTCATCGTGCTCTCACCCACCTCGAGAGGCCTGGCAGTGCTGTGAGGATTACGTTCTTCGACTTCTCCAGCGCGTTCAACACCATTCAGCCAGTGCTTCTGAGGGACAAGCTGGTGTGGGCTGGTGTAGATGTACCCCTGGCCGACTGGACCCTGGACTACCTCACAAATAGGCCCCAGTTTGTGAGAACCAGGGATGGTGTGTCTGATCTCCTGACCTGCAGTTTCGGGGCCCCACAGGGGACGGTGCTTGCACCCTTCTTCTTCAATCTCTACACTGCTGACTTCAGACACAACTCGGAGGGCTGCGTCCTGCTCAAGTTTTCTGATGACTCCGCCATCGTCGGCCTGATCAGTGACGACGATGACACGGAGTACAAGCAACTGACGCAGGACTTCGTAGACTGGTGTCAGCCGAACCACCTCCTCATCGACGTGGGCAAGACCAAGGAGATGGTGGTGGATTTCCGCAGACACCAACCTTCCCCCCCACCGGTGAACATCCAGGGAATGGACATTGAGAGAGTGGAGTCCTATAAGTACCTGGGTATTCACCTGAACCACAAACTGGACTGGACTCACCACACTGAGCACTGTACAGGAAAGGTCAGAGACGGCTCTACTTCCTGAGGAGACTGAGGTCTTTCGGAGTGCAGGAGGCACCCCTAAAGTCTTTCTATGACTCAGTGGTGGCCTCAGCCATCATGTACGGTGTGGTCTGCTGGAGCAGCCGCATCACTGAGAGGGAAAGGAAGAAGCTGGACAAGGTAATCAAGAAGTCCAGCTCAGTCCTGGGCTGCCCTCTGGACTCAGTGTAGGAGGTGGGTGACAGACGAGTCCTGGCAAAGCTGACAACTATGCTGGACCACGAGTCACACCCCCTGCAGGACTCACTGTCCGCTCTGGAGAGCAGCTTCAGCAATAGGCTGATTCACCCTCGGTGTGTGAAGGAGAGATTCCGCAGGTCCTTCCTTCCTGCTGCTGTCAGACTGTTTAACAATAATCACTAGATACTGCTGTCCATAACCACTATCATGTGCTACAATTACCATTATTATTATTATTATTATTATTATAACTATTACCATCACTACCTCACCACCGTGTAGTATTACTTTTTATTGTATTTACTTTTTAAACTTTTATTACTTACCTCACTCACTTGCAATACTCATGTTATACTCATATTCTGTACTAAGTGCAATATTTCTACTTGCTTACTTTTTTGCAATACTGTAATGCTGTAATTCTCCATAACTGTCTATATGTCTACTTAACTTATTTTTGCAATACAGTAATACTGTAATTCTCCTCAAGTGCAATAACTGTCTATATGTCTACCTAACTTATTTTTTATCATACTTTTTGCAAAATACTGTAATTCTGTAACTCCTCAAGTGCAATAACTGCCTACATGTCGACTTAACTTACTTATTTCTTTTGTAATACTGTAATTCTGTAATTCTCCTCAAGTGCAATAACTGTCATATGTCTATATGTCTACTCAACTTACTTATTTTTTATACTGGACTACTTAACTGGACTACTTAAATTACTTAAATTACTTATTTTCTTATTTTTTTATATCAGACTTTATCGTGTCCGCCTATTGCTATTGCTATTGTTATGTTATTGTCATTATTGTATATTACCCTGCAACTCTGTGTGCTGTACTTTACCCTGCTGCTGTTGTGAACTGCAATTTCCAACCCTGGAAGACAAATAAAGGTTCATCGAATCGAATCGAATCTAATAGTTGACGATGATGTAAATGGATGTAAAGATGTGAATAGATCTAAAACTAGGTAAAGAAAGGAATTAAGTTGTTGTTCTGTATAAAGTTCTCTGTCTTCAAATGCCATCTTATTTCTGTGGCATTTCTGTTCTATGCTACCTTACACGTGAGAAAATCATACCATACATGTATTCAAGATACCTCATATAAATTTGCATTTTGTAATCAGTATGCCATGGAAAAAGCTAATGTTGACATAATATCAGAGTGGAATCAACTCCCCACCTCCATCAGAAGCACAGACTGCCTTCTCACCTTCAAGAGAAGGCTTAAAACTCACGTATTTGGAGAATTAAATGGCATTTAGGAATAGTATGGCACTTAACATAATCTAATGTTGTTCAGAACTAGTTGTCGGTCCTCATATGGTGACTCGCCAGTGTTGTTGTTTTCTTGCTTTATTGTTCACAATCGTTGTGTTATGCTTTTATAGCTCTTCCCACTTATTGGTTCTCACGATGTATGTTTCACAATCTAAAATCTGCTCAGTGACCGATGCTCTTTGTAAAAGCTCTCTCTTGTAAGTCGCTTTGGATAAAAGCATCTGCTAAATTAATAAATGTAAATGTAAATATCAAAATACATTACCCTTATACCATACTCTCAAACAAGGCTCCGGAAAGTCAGTAACACTGGTTAATTTTGAGTGAACAGATACACAGGTACCTCCATTTTAATTATAATCAAATATTTCCTATAGTAATGATATAAAATAGAACATTTGGAAGTGCCGATGTAAATCTCTTGTCAACAGAGCCTAAATGCTTTAACTGCTCTCTTCCCTTCCTACTGCATTGGAGCAGGTTGTGTTTAGTCAGCTGGCAAAACAACAATAGCCTAGACATATTCACACACTTAAATTATTCAAAGTGAAAAGTTAAATATTAAAAAACCTTAGTTTGTTCATTGTCATTGTGGTAGAGCACACTCCCTCATTCACTAACCAATGACACCCTTAACCCTGATTTCAAAATACCATAGACTCTTGTAAAAAGGGCTATACGATACACTCCTCCATCTGAATTCATGTTGCAGTACAAAAGACAATTTCCAAAACCCATCACGTCAAAGCACTGATTTCCGAGAATGGGATGGTATTCCTTATCACTTGCATCAAGATCAAGATTTCTTTGCCTGCCCTGAAAAAACCTGAGCAATTACATGAGCCAGACACCGAGCGTAATTGCAGATTGCTCACGGGTTCTCAGCTGTTCCTCCGGTGCCTCTAACTGATGATGACATTTGTTCACTTCGTCGCTGAGTAATTTAGTTCATTCATTAAAGCCTTTTTATTGATTATAGGCAGCAACACAGCAACCCCATGTCTTCTTCAGAAACTTCTGAACAACACAAAAGCAGAACTTTGTCCCAAAGTAAGCACTGACTGGATGTTTGGACATTTTGCAGGGCAGCTGTGTGTACAGGAGCATCCACACAGTAGCTCAAATAATGGACCTGTGAAAGCAATTGGTTTATCTTTTTTGGGATTAAAGATATTAACAAAGTACAAAATTGCTCAACTTCTGTGAATTAACAAATTGGAAAAGCACAACACACATCATATTTTCAAACACGTCCAACATTCAAGGCAAATATTAAAGTAACCAGTGAACAAATTATTCACCTACCATCTAATGAGGGGGTGGTTCTTAAATAAAGCTTTTTGTATAAACAAATTTTAAAAACCTGTGCCATGAGAAAAAATGTACGACTGAATCATCTTCACAGAATATTTAACAAAACACTTCTTTTTTTAAAGAGAAGAAAAAAACAGCTCTGGAGGGGAACAAGTTCCAATACAGTTGACTCTAGCCTTTGCCAACACCTTGAACCTTCAGATACATGTCCGCAAGCATTACTGGTTGCAAAGGAACATCACAGGAACTCTACAAGTCTCTGCAACCCAAATATAAAAGCATTTTCTGTGCACATACCTTCTGAACACATTTATCAGCACAAATAACAGCTTTGCAGTTAACGCTCAATTTCAAGGAGCGATGGAGTTTTAAAAAAAAATGACCCAAAAAAACAAGCCTTTTGTACTGGCACATCCATAATGTGGGTTTAAACCAATGGCAGTTATCTTAATCAGTGTAAATCACTTACCGTCACCTTTCTCTGGTGACAGATTCAAATCAATCCTCATCAGTCATGGTTTCGGCTTCTCCCTCTCTAACTTCGCCCCCTGCAGTTTGAGGAGATCTTTGATTGTTGCCTTCACATGAACATAGTTCAGATAGCAGGTCTGAAAGAATAGAATTGTTGGGATCTGGCTCTTGACATTTACATGACTTAGGAAGATGAACATCTTACTGCCTTTGAAGAATCTGAATCATCTTTATATGCCAAGTAAGTTTGCACAAACAAGGAACTTACTATAGCAACTAAACTTTTAGTAGGTGCAGACAGTATACAAGGATATAATATCCTTGAAAAGACAAGATCTCCAGGCTGTCTCTGTGGATGGGGACATTCACCAATTCTTGGCTGTCAAACAGTTTTCCAGTTCAAAAACAAGCTTCATTAGATTATGTGCCAAAGTCTTGTCTTATACCAAAAAGCATGTCACTGAAGATTCCATATTTATGTGTTTTCATAAGGTTGAGCTATACTCAGTCTGTGTCTAGGAATTAGAACAGTACTATGGATGCGTCTCAAGGGAAAGACGTCCACCTAAGAAAAAAAGATTCTGATCTCAAATGCTGAGGGTATATTTCTGGGACTACCCACATAAATGCTTAGCAAGACACCTTACTAGTAGGCAGTACATTTACATTTAGTTGTTTAGCAAATGTTCTTATCCAGAGCGACTTACATCAATTACATGGACATTCCCCAGTAGTAGCAAGTAGGGTGAAGTGCCTTGCCCAGGGGCACAAGGTCATGTTGTCATATCCAGGGTTCAAACCGGGGACCTTCTGATTACTAGCCCGACACCCTAACCAAATGCGCTATGTGACCACCCACAGTAGGCTTACATATGATCAACATAATTCTGTAGAGAACAAACATGTGAGAAACAAGAAGGGTTTCCTGCCCGCAGCTCTGCGTCCGTCTGCTCCAATGATGCTCCCAGATAGCACCTTCTAATGGAAACAAGGCAAATAAGGGATTGTGTTGCCTCTGCACATTGATATGTGAACATGCACATCTGCCCTCATACATCTCCACACCCACACATCCTCAAGGGTGTTATCTTTAGATCCTGCAGACAATTTATTTGATGAGAGCACTTCAACACAAGAGTATGTCACACAGATACTTTTGGCGCTTGGCATTGAAAGTGTCGGGCTGGTTTAGCTGTAATCACTTCAAGGGCTGAATATATTTACTACTGTAGGGGCCTACCTGTTTACATGGTAATCTGTCACCTTACAAACCTTTAGGCAACGTTAAAGGGTAATGGTTGCCGACTGGGGTTGTTCATGATTGTAGAGTGGGCCTGGTCAGAAATAGGAGAAAAGACAAATTAGAGAAAGTGAAGCTATCAGGCTGTCATGCTTTCTCAAGATGTGAGGACCTGCTGGAGACAATTTGAGCCTGACAAGTAGCGGCAGGAGGCAACAGATTGGTTTTCCACATCTAAACTCTGATTTGTTGGCATAGATGTTTCATAAAAATAAAAACTGTGGAATTTTGGGACTTCATCTAAAACATTTCTCTAGCTAAAAATTTCAGTCTAGAACGTTCTGGGTGAGTCTATTGAAATCTCTCTCACACACATATACATAGCATACACATGCAACAACATCTAGAAGTTCTTTAATGCACCTGTACTAAATGCTAAATGAATCTGCTAAATGAGTCTGAGTATCTGAGTAATCTGAGTCTGAGAATCTAAGTAATGTGTCTGCTAAAAGAATAAATGTACTTGGCACACAGCACTTTCCAAACAAAAAATACAGTTGGCGTACAAGTTGTTGAAGAAAGTGTTTTGATGTGTCTTCATAAACAGAGTGACTCAGTTCAGTTGAGTTCTGGATTTCAATAAGTCTGAAGATTGAGAGAGAAAACCAGATATCGTAAAAATAATGAAGACAACACAAGGCTTAGGTTTCAATCATGTCTCTCTCTGCTCTGAAGGCCGGAGGACCGTCTATTATAGGGCAAAACAATGTCAATATAGATAGTGACAGTCAGGCTGTAATGACGTTACAAAAGTCTTAGAGAAAGAGATTTGCTGCTCCCAACTCATGACCACTCTTTGACTAGACATCATAGTTGGAGCTCTCTTGTCTCTCTCCTGTCACCAAACCTTCATTAATCAAGTAACACATTTGCACAATCTACTTCCTACTAATTGAAAGCTCACATGAGAAACATATTAACTAGTATCCATTGATTAGTTATATTAATTCGTGATTACTGTAAGCACATAGGAAAACCCAATTTCTTCCACAAAATAGGAGAAATTAAGATTGGGATTGCTCAAAGCAGTTCTCTTTTCAGAGGACGGATCCCAACCTTCAACCTGTTGGACCAGAGAACACACACACTCTGAGATACAAGATCCTCTCAAGATTCCGATTTGTGTTATGTACCTACGGTTGAAGTAAAAAAAATATATCAGTTGAATCTACATGCATTACAATTACATTTAGAATGTAGGGAGAGCATGTAGTGTCTGTGGGTGTTGGAGTGTGTGTACGATGGGCTGGGCCAGGCTGCGTGGAGAGGCACTCTCTTCAAATCAGTGGGGCTGCTTCAAAGCCAAGGCACCCTGCAGCACCTTCACTTCCACTTTCAAAAGGGAATAGAGCAATATTGGTACCTTGTGGTACACTACCAATTCACCAGATAAAATCTAAAAGCCACTTTATAGACCAAAATGGATAGAGATGTTGTCCATGACCATGGCGTCCGCTGAGCTGGTCTCAAAGCCGCCTATAGAGTACTGGAGAAATGCACACCTACAAGCAGGCATGTGCCAGGTAAACTGTTGCCAAGGTTACCAATACCAATAGGGTTTACATCACACTATGCTGACATGTTCCTACGAAACACTGTTTGATAAGATAGTGTGGGCTTCCTAATAATAATAATGCTCCTTTTCTGTCCTTGTTTTCAATGTAACTTTTTACTTTGTTAATGTTTAGTGTTCGGTCTGTGACAATTATGACAGTGGACAGTGTACAGATCCTGTAATTAACCGTATTTGTAGGCAATACAAACACTCTAAAGCTAAATGAGGCCCTCCAAATAAAACAGTTCAACAAACACACACCTGCGTGTTGTTGCTGCTCCCAGCTGATTATAGGAAATGAAAAAATGGAGCCTAATGGAAACCAAATAGAAATAAAAACAAAAACCTTGCACCTGCTGCTGCTAAGCATGTTGAGTTGTTGGTGACACTTCATAGACACTGGAACTTAACATGATCATTTCGGAGGGATATATTTAGTTTACCGGTAGGTGCGTTACATGCACCAAACCGGTGATTTCCTTTCTGAGGGGTTCAAAGTCTTCAGGGTCTGAAAAGCCTTATTTTCTCAGCATCACTCCTACATCCACTAAGAAAATGAAAACGGCTAATGAAGCAATATATTCCTCTGACTCAAGTAATTGCATGGCTGTCACCATACTTTCAATGGTCCGTTTGCAGTGCATTGTGGCTGTGAAAGGGTAGTGCCATGTGGACAATAGCCTTCCCAAAGGGCAGTTCTCTGAGAATGCTGACCAGGTCTGTTATGTGAAGATGTGTGTTATCATGGTACCTTTCAATAATCTGGGGAGAGAGACTTGGTGGATGTAGTCTAATTTGTGTCATGCCCTTTTGGCAAGTTAGAATGCCCACACAGGCTTTGATTGCATTATCTATCTATGAGGTATGCAGAACAATTAGGATAGATAATTACGAAAAAGAAATTCACCCACATGGGAATACATAGCCTAAAACTGTACGGCATTGTTGTAATTTAAAAGTGAATGGACCTTGTTTAAAATAGGCTTCTAAACTTTAGCATATAAAATACAACTGTAGACCTACTTGTCTGTCTACATAACATCTCAAAGAACACGAGTAGACTTAAACCACACGAAACTATTTTATGAAAAAGTGCTGCCACCAAGTGGTTGAGTAGCATAAATCATGTAGGGACCGGATCGTGTATTTTCATGGCCAATTATGGCGTTATATGGTCATACCTGTATACTACAATGGGTATATGACGATATACTCTACTTCTGAAGGGTGTCCAACGTTAGTGTTCTTCGTTTGTACAGAACACTCTGACCACTAGCCCCTTGGCGCTGTGGCAAGTTAACATAAAATGGCATCAACTAAGAGGTAGGATTTCACTCCAGGTTTGTCTTTAGTAAGGCTTCCCTGACGGCCATCTCATCACTATCTGCAACAGTCAATTTGCATAGTGGCAATGCTAGCTCCCACTGGAAGAAGGGGCACTATATACACTGAGCTTTTAGGATTTTGTGTTTGTAGCCTTAGAACGTCAAGATGAAAATACGTAATTAGGTTATCGATTGTTTCACAGCTACTGGAGATTTACGCTCATTAAAAAATATAAAGTTAATAAAAGAGAAAAGGCTATTCAGAATGGTTCCCTTTTAATAAATATACTAAGTGAAGAAATATGAAACAGGACACAAAGGTCACCATCACAAACATGAAGATAACATGTTCTGTGTCGTGTTGTAGACTGTTGTGTTGTGCTTCAGATAAGGACATGTTTAGATTGCAGACACTAAAGATCTAATAGGGGGGCAAAGATTATAAGCACAAGCATAAGATATGAGAGCTTACTTCCACTGCATAACATGTCTCAAGTGGTTGTTTGGAGTCCAGAAAGTCACACTGGTTGTAGATTTTCCCTTTGCATAGAGTTAAGACCATGTTTTTCACCAAACTTTCAGGTATATGACTAAATCGGTTGTTTGAATAAACATAATGAACCTTATACTACAATGATACTGGCTACAAAGATGATTCAGTCCCAAAACTATAAGATAGTTAAAATATTTCTAAAACTAGAGTATATCTCTTGCACTTCTGAAGGGAGACACACTTGCTGGAGGTTTGCATATGGAACTAAACTTACACAGACAAGGTCAAAACTTGCAAGCATTATCCAAAATGTTTTAAATAAAAAAATATAAGACAAATATTTGTGTGAGTAAGCCACATGATTTAGAAAATACCCAGCCAAACCATGACAATAGGCGGTTAAAACCCTGCTCACACAAGCGAAGACAGCTTTAAGGCAATGGTTACAGCGGTTGATTAGACTGCATGGGGCCAAGATCCTTACAACACAGAATAATGCTGGACATACCCATGAATATGAATGCTCAAAAAGTCCACCAAGCTACGTCACTTAGGTGCAACATCCACCCATTTACATTTCGTCAGCGTGAGCTGGTTTGGTGGGGTCAATGTTTGTCCCTTCTTTGCCAGAGGTCGACATCAGACCCAAAGGTAAGGTTTCCGTCCGTCTGTCAACTAAAACAGAGCTGTTCCCAGGTTGGCTGTCCTCAAGGGCCATTCCGTCAGAGTCAGTGATTTTGGGACTTTCTATTGGTGGTTTGAGATCGCCGGCAATATCCTGTGAGTTTGATTGGCCAATGTCAGAAGAGACTGGTAAAGTATTTGGTTGGATGGCAGGGTTGTCCACATCATCTGCCATTTGCAGGGATGAATCCAGATCAGTGAGAATGTTCCTTGAGATGACTGAAATTTGGAAAATATCATTCAAAATCACAATCCAATTACAACTGCACTTGATTATACTTGTATTTATCACTTCCCAACTAAACATGTTTTAAGCAAATTCCAGCTAAACTTGAGTAAGACCCAATGTACAGTAACCAGAAATTTCTCATTTTGCTCATGAGGCATATCATCACAGTCTAACAGGATATAAATAATCACTGAACATAGGAGCTGCACTTGGAAACAGACAAAATATGACCTCCTGTTGGGGCGTAATCATCCTCTAAGACAGAGTTCCACCTGAAGGGGCTGTAGCTGGGGAAGAGGATGAGGCCCAGGGAGAAGAGGATGATCTGGGGGACCAGTACAAGTAGGAGTAAGAGATACTGGAATGAGGATTCCAAACATAATAAACAGGATCTGTAGAATAATAGGGTGTTGGATCAAGCCTACCATGATGCAGGTGCTGGTCTGTGCCGCTTTGGTGGCTGTCTGTTTGATCAGAGACTGCAGCCTTCGCAACTGTGCCAAGAGAGACCTGGGGGCACACACAGTCGTTTTGTCTTTTTGTTTTTACATATAATACTAAATGGAAAACAAATCATCTTCGGCTGAAGGCGTACATAGTTCTCTTTCTCTCATAGGAACTGGAAGGAGGTTTCTAGTCACACACATTCCAGATGCTGTGTAAAAACTGTTTAAGGTCAACAAATCCCTGTATGTTCTTACATGTTGTGTTTCTCCAACTGCTCCACCGTTCTTTGCAGCTCCTTGTTCTGAGCCGAACATGCCGCCGCCCTGAGAGAAACACACTGTACTGCTGACTAAATGGGTGTCGACAACACTCGGTACCATTACTTTTTCACAGCTCAACTCTTACACAGCAACAGAAAAGGCAAGGAAGTGAAGCGCTTCATAGGTACGGTACCTGCCCTCCAGTCCATCGACATATTCCTTCTTCCTGCGCCTGCTGTCCTGCGCTGACTGCTTGTTACGGATTTTGCGTCTAACTTTTTTCAGGACCCTCTCCTCTGCCTTTAAGTTGAAATCAACTTCAACGTTTGCATAGTAAGGTGCGAATGTCATGGTTTGAAGAAGTGTCTCGTAAAACAGCATTGTTACATCGCTGACATTACATGATACATACAGATTTGTTATATTGGATATCAAGTGTATAAAACATGCATGACATTGTCATTTTGTTGGGCTTCGAATCTGTGTTTCCTTCCAATCTCCTTCAGAGGGTCGACATCTCACCTTGGTGAGCGGTAAGTTGTTGGGTAGCGAGATTCCTTCCTGGTTGAGCAGCTTCTGTTCTTCCTCGGTCAGCTGCAGGTCTGGGTGAAGCTGAACAGGGGAGAAGAGAAGATCGGCTTCAGATGGATCCCGTCCCCCATCCTTGTATAATCCCATGTAGAGACTAGATGGACTCAGGCTTCCAGACCCTTCCAGACCCTTAGTTTATCTCATTATGATGACTCATGTCTATCTTTCCTAAATGTTTTGGAATAGGCCTCGGTCCTACAGAGGGGCGAGGACGTTATTGTTGTCTCACCAGTGAGCTGTCTGGACTGGAGGGGGCTGTGTTACAAGATGAAGACGTCAGCGAGCTAGCACGATCATGGTTCAGCCGTACGGCAGACACTGAGGGCAACTCGTTGACGATGCATGAGTCGGACACGAGCATCTGCGAGCTCCACTCATCTATGGGATGACAGGGATGAGAGACGAGGTGCGAGATTGGAAATGGAGGCGAGAGGAGACAGGGTTGGGAGTTCAATTCCAGAGTTCAAATCAATCGTGCTGGGAATACTCTCACACGCCATGTGGCATGTATGGAAACACTTCAAATGCACCCCAAAAAATGTCTCACCTAGTTCTATAGATATGACATCAACGCTGTGTTGCTGTGGCTCCTCCTTTATGTTCCCCAAGGTGCTGATGTCATATACCACCTGATAGATGGTTGTCGGGGAGCGAGCAGGCTCAGCTGTGGCTACCGTCATTGTGGTTTCGGTTCCGGGGTCTTCTGACTGACTGCTGTCACATTCTGAGAGACTCTCGCCAGGTGACCCAGAGGGGAAGACATCATTTGGGTTGATGGCATGGAGTACATCCTCTGACTCACTGTCCTTCAAACCCTGTTACAGAAAGACATTCAGTAATAAAATCAGTATGAGAAAAGTCACATTACTCATTGGTAACTGTGATCAATCGGTTCTTTAAGAAGATTACATATTTTAGATTACTTTAAAGGGGATGTTTAATTGTTCAAATATCCTTGCAAAAAGGTTGGTTTATTCTTGAAGTATCTTAATAATGTCCTACAACGCTCAGGGCATTAGACTGATTGGATTTTGTATATTATACAGTAGTTATAAAGTTCTCAATGCAGAACATACACATTGTGGATCGATTTTCCATTCTTCCAGGATTTTCTCTGACGCAGTGTAGATTACATCGGAGCAAGAAAATGGGGCATCAAGACTCCAACACTCTCCTGTGATGATCTCTTCCTCTCGGCTTTGGAAAAACATCTCTCCGTTTTCAGCATCCATATCCTTAAAATGAAAATAGCCTCTGTATGTAGTCCACTCTGTAATACCAAAATGAGTCTAGTCTTTGTCAATTTGCATTATGCATTCTTTAACTGTCCAAAAAGTTATCTAAAAGCGAATAATGTAATGGTGGTGGTGATTATGGCAGAGCACTGTAGAGAGAGTGACAAAATATCAGCTAAGTTGACAGCCCTTTAGTGCCACTTTTACTATTTTTTTCGCAAGAGGATATACGCATCCTGGTATGACACAAGTCCACACACACGCTCGCCCAATCTCTTACACGCACGCACGAACACACAGTCAAAATTGACAGGTAGGCCTATGTGCAATAATTTATCTAGTCCTATATGATTATTATACATTTAAGTCTAAGCAACTCGTTCTGCCGTGATACCCAAGATATGGTATGGCGTTGTAAGTATATTGCTGTAATTGTTCAGTATTATTGCACCTATAACCCAAAAAGCATTAAAACAATTGTAAACACTAAGTCGCACCCCGTCAACTTTAGGATCGCTGTCAAACCGGATAAACAGGAGTTAGATTGAATTTAGGCACTCTCAAATATCAGCAGGATCAACTTACTTGTATCACTCTTTTAGAAGCGATTACTCTTCCGAGATCTCGAATCAGACATTCCCAAGGTGTTTCCTGTGGTACCAAAAGCGAATTTATTTACATTTGGCTATGCTATCATTATTTGGGGGGAAGAGCACAAGACAAACTCCAACACAGTCCAGCTGGCTATTTTTTGGTAAAACGTCAATCATTTATCTGTGAACGTCGTGTCGTCATCAGGGCGCAAATGGAGTTCAACGCTGGCACAGGCTACAATCTCGATATCCCTTAAACCTTCTGATTCTTGTCGAAAAATATAGGCATATTTTAGAAGCCAAATGGTAAGAAACTAACGTTGCTTAACAAAATCCTTACACTTATCTCCAGAGGCTGATAAAGTCGTAGAACCTCCCACACTAACGTCATTGGGCATTGTCAACCGAGTAACCAATAGACTTCGGAGTGGGCGTAAAAAAAGGAGTTAACTACTATAGTTGCAGTTCTTTATATCTATCAGTGTAAATCAGTTGTTCTTAACCTTGTTGGAGGTACTGAACACCACCAGTTTCACATGCTCATTCACCGAACCCTTCCTAAATGGTCGTGTCATCATCATCACGAATCATATGAGTTGGATGTGTGTCTTGACATCCGCGGAACCCCTGGGACTGTTTGATCGAACCCCAGGGGTTCAAAGATCCACTGGTGTAAATGTTCATACATGCAGTGTTGGGCAGTAACGTCACTACAAGTAGCGGCGTTACTAGTTTAACTACATTTCTCAGTGGCGTGGTGGTAGCGTCGCCGTTTTCTGAATCAAATAGCTTTTCAGTAGCTTAGCTCTTTTATTAACCAAGTAGTGCGGTAGCGTCCACATAAGCTACATTTTTATAAAATCTCTGAAGCTCAGCGCAGCGGCGCTTTCTGCTGCGGTCTGAAATAAAAGGAGGAGTCAGTGACGCTACCGCCATACAAGGTCGTGTAGGTGGAGCCGACAGAAGCACTTCCGTATGACGGTGACATCACGGACCAATCCTTGGGCTGGCTACGTCTCTGATGCAGGGAATACTGACAAGCTAGCTTGCTTGAGTGAGTTACGTTAAGCCTAGTTTATGCTTCCGCGATGCGTCGCCCGCCGCATGCGCCGCATGCGCCGCTCCTCCCGCACTGCCCCTCCGCGCACCTCCAAAAAATCCTGACTCCGCGTTGCGTTGTCGGCGGCACAAGCGCTGTGATTGGTCCGCTCAGAACGTCATTTCCGGCAGCTGCTTTTTCTGTTTTGGTCTTTCGTTCTACCGCGCCATTTTTAAAGTTCTTCTGGACCGGTAAAATCGATGGACCAAGGAGACGAGCGGTTAATCGAGGAGGTCAGAAAATATGACCATCTATACAACTCCTCTATGAAAGATTACAAAGACTACCAAATGAGTACGAACTCATGGAGGGAGATTGCGCAAAACATGGGGCTGGAGGTCGCCGAGTGCATGAGTAGCAATATCAGAAGCCGAGTGCTACATCATCAGTCATGTGCGTGCTTAAATGTGTTAATTATTTAATACAGAAGAATAAAACACACAAGTTTGTTTTCAAAGAGTTGTTTTGATATTTATTTTCAGAACAACACAGTTTGCACACCATGTATAGTTCACAGTTAACCGATGAGCTCCCACTCCAAAAACAGCAGCTCCTGCTCAGTCTCCATTGCTTGCAGTTGTTTATTGTTGGTACCATAGACATTATAAAGTTAAATGTTATAAATAAATTATAAAGTTAAATGTCGATGGTTGGTACCATATGGCATAGACATTATAAAGGAAATGACCGGAAGAAAGAGCAAGGATTGAAACCACACAGCCACACCCCCCTGGCGGCATGCCAGTGAATTGCAGAGTAAACGCGGACCCTCGACGCGGAACTTCGAATGCTCAACAACCGCGCCACGCCCCCGGCGTAGGGAGTGACGCGGGAGCATAAACTAGGCTTTACTTGGAAGAGGGTAGAGGGTAGAGAACTGCGCGGGACTGTTTTTTTCATCCCGCTCCCGCCCGCTCCCGCCCGCTCCCGCTGAATTTCTGACCATTACCGCCCGCTCCCGCTGAATTTCTGACCAATCCCGCCCGCTCCCGCAGAATTTCTGACCATTACCGCCCGCTCCCGCAAAGTGTGCGCAACGTGCCCGCCCAGACCTGCGATGTGTCTCCAATATAGTTAGGAAGCTCTTACCAACAGGGCTGCTTGAATGAGCTACTATACAATCGTTTTAATGGGAACATAAATAGACAAAGCAACACGCATTTAAATATAACTTTGTTTTATTAAAATATCTTTTATATAAACCTTGCATAATCACATGGCACCTAAAACAGGCTGCTTTGCAAATCACAATATAAATATGAAAATTGTCAGCCTACTAGTAACACCGCCAACACGCCTCTTTATGAAGCCTATGACCTCAATAACAAATGGCAACGAGAGGCTGAGTGGCTCAAACAGTAGTAGCATAGCCTAAAATAAACTAAGTTAATAAATGAATTTAACGAATCACTTGCCAATATTGCTATGGAGGAAGAGAATGTTGCTGACCAACTGCGGCCCCATTCTCGTGCGTCTCTCTTCCAAGATGCGCCCACAGACACTAAATGTACTAGAATGCGGGAATACTGAAGATGAAACGCGCTAGCTTTGAGAGCGCTTGTCGGACTTGCCTTGTTTAGTTTTAATGGTGTACACAACTTGTTTAATGTTCTGCTCTACTTCGTTGGTTGACTGAGTCATGACTCAGTAGTACCTAGCTATTACAATCCCGCACAAACCCGCAGTATTTTTTTTTAGCCGCCCGTTGCCGCCCGCAGTTAAATTGAAACCGCCCATTCCCGCGAGATTTACGTTGGGTCCCGCGGGACCCAGTGGGACCCAATCCCAGTGCAGACCTCTAGTAGAGGGTAGAAGAGGGTAGAGGGTGAGGAGGACGTTGAGTTAGTTGCACGTTAATTTTAATGGCTTAGTTCAAAACAAACATAATAGAGCCGTTTAGAGAAGATTTTTGTGTTCTGGTTTTGGAGCAGTGAGAGCACAGTTTAATAATTGTTTAATAAACAATTGAATGTAACATTTTTGCCTGCTTATTTGTCTGACTGACAGTTTTATTGATCACTGAGATAGCTTTGTTTTGGGATGAAGTTGTTCCAATATAATAATAAAAAAATAGCTTCGATGTAGTTAAACTACTTTTGCCATGTTGCTGTAGCCTAACTTGCTACATTGCTCAAGGTGGTAGCTTCGGTGTAGTGAAGCTTAATTTCATGCAGAGTAACTGATAGCTTAGCTCACTACACTTTCCTAGTAGCTTGCCCAACACTGCATACATGTAATAACTAAATTAGGACTTAACTACCACTTTGAAGAATGGCTAACACAAACTGCATGTCAGATAGCCTAACATGGACAACGTATTCGCAAACAATCGGATACCATAATGATAGATTTTCATGACGTTTACGTCACGTGTTTCACTTTATTTTGGTGTGAAAAGTTTGACCTACAGACTTAAGTACGTTTCACCCATGGATGTATAAATAATGTTTCACCGAAGGGGAACGGAAGTCCACAGTCAAGTCTAATAGGTTACAAAGTTTATCCTACTTTCTTTGACGTTCTGTTCACGTTGGGGGAAAGAGAGGAGCTTTACAACTTCATAAGAGTAGCCTTTTATCTCCTCAGTCTACTACTCAATACTGTTAGGGTCAAAGTATTTGACTCCTGTTAGTGACTAACCCAGACAAAGAGATGCTGATCATATGTTTTTAATGATGGGAAAACAATAAAAAAGAGGTCAACACTGAAGTGCTTTTGCAAGAGGGGCCTATAACAGCTCAGGCAATCCTTATCAGGCCCTGTGTACAGCTTCCTTTCTAATCTGTTCAATACAAATATTTAACATTAATATGTGTCCATGTGCTCTTTTGTAAAGCTCTCACTTTTAAGTCGCTTTGAATAAAAACGTCTGCTAAATGAATACATGTAAATGTCCAAAGTTAAATGTGTATAAAGTTAAATCACTGTCAGATAGCATGGATCATTCCTCTGTCATCCATGACACTCCATGGCCTACTAATCAAAAGTAGTATTATCACAAATATAAATAACACACGTTCCAATCCATGGAGGTCAGGGACCTGGGTGCTATTTACAATAAATTATCCGTGGTCCAACTTGAATAAAACGGTGTGTGATAGCCCCTCCTCCAAACTCACCCTCACCCTTGGTCAGCTGACTTTGTCAGACTTGTGATGGTAACTGAGTCATCACTTCCCGTCGTAGAGGCAATTCCTAGCTTTCGGCTTATATTTCCCACTGAAAACCGGTTTTCAGGTTTAGCGATGTAACGGTAGATAGAAAAGTTAAAGTGTATATTCTTCAAATTCTTCAAATTAATTTGTGAAAATTCAAGAGACCCTGCCACTTTTCAGACAGACGCCGCGAGCTTTTCCTCCAAGTTGCTAAAAACTTGGACGTGTTGTTTTTCTTCTTTCGGATGAGGAATAATAACATGTGCGATCACTTTTAAAATTGTATTAGGTATGTACTTTGGAAACTGTTAGCATCCTAGGCTTCATAACTCAAAACAACTGAATCAATGAAGTGAAGTGTAAAAAAAGTAATGTTCCCAATGTTCCCATGTTGTTGACTTCGCTCGTTCGCATTCACTCTACAAAGCTTCTACCAACTTTTCCCTTCAAATTAAATCCAGTGGTTGGTGTGTCTAAGTGTTACCTTGTATCTTCACAGACCAAAGTGCCATAAAGATGGCTCTCCAAAAAGGTTCTTCTCCTGGTCAATCACTGGGATGGGGACTCGAACTGCAGAGTAACCCGGCCTCTATTCCAGGCCTGGAGATCAAACTGGGAGCTTTAATAATGCTTCTCTCCATCACGCTGCTATGTGGTTTCATCCCCCTGTGCATTGTGAGAGGAGCAGGGAGGTGCAATATAGACCACGGTGAGTTCTGCTATTTATGTGTTCTGTTGTGAGAACCTAAACTGAAATAAAGTGATTAAGTACATTTGAATTGAATATCCGTACATCATTATGAGATGCACCTTAAGCACCCCTATCATTGTGCACACATGCGGATTGTCGATTGATTGGAATCGAGTCTAATGCCTAATTTACTACAATGACTAGATGCTGCTTTGTACCAAATCAAATGAAAACACCAGTAAAAAGTGTAACCACGACCTGTCTGTGACATTTTGCAGCAATGCGTCACAGGGTGCTGAGTTTGGTGAGCTGCTTCGCTGGTGGAGTGTTCTTTGCCACCTGCCTCTTGGACTTGCTGCCTGACTATCTAACTGACATCAATGATGCATTCCGTGACCTTGGCATCACAGTAAGAAATCTGTTGTTTTTCTACTTTTCAGTTCTGACTTACATTTACATTTATTCATTTAGCAGACGCTTTTATCCAAAGCGACTTACAAGAGAGAGCTTTTACAAAGAGCATCAGTCATTGAGCATAGCAACGTGATAGACCCCGAACACAGTCGGTTTTTTAGATTGTGAATCATACATCATGAGAACCAATAAGTGCCAAGGGAAGAACTATAAATGCATAACACAACAATTGTGAACATAAAGCAAGAGATACAACAAACAACACTGGAAAGTCACCATATGGGGACCAACAGATTGTTCTAAAGCACATTAGATTATGTGAAGTGCCATACTATTCCTAAGTGCCATTAAATTCTTTAAATAGGTGAGTTTTAAGCCTTCTCTTGAAGGTGAGAAGGCAGACTTGTATGTTCATCTTGGCCCACTGTGTCGTAGAAGGGATGTCTAGTGCATTATCGGTCTTAAAGTCACATACTGTATATCCAATCAAAAAGCATCAACTTATCCGTGATGTTGAGTTTAGGAACTCAAGGTTTGGATGGCCTTATCCTGATTCCTTTGGAATTATTGATGGTATCCCTCAACATTTCAAATCCTGGGCAGATCAGACACAGAGAGCAGCATTGTGAGGTTCTGACACCTACTCCACACTATTACTGACTCAGTGTCTGTCCCACCAGATGACTGATGATTTTTGTGACTAATTCTGCTGTGTCAGTGTTGTGCTGTGTGATTAGCATGACTTCTTGTGGCTTAGTTGGATGTGAGTCCATGACTTTGAAACTTCTAACAGGTGTTTATTTGAACTATTTTAAAACTATATATTATAATGTTTTTCTAATGTGAAATGTATATTTCCTTCAATCCAGCTCCAGTTTCCCCTGCCTGAGTTCATCATTGCGATGGGGTTCTTTCTAGTCTTGACCCTGGAACAGATAGTCCTGGCCATCAAAGACCAATCATCTGGTTCTTCTGAGGAGAGACGAGCCCTATTGGTGGACCCAAACATCCAATCGTATGACAGAGACGGTCCAAGACAGCACCATCACCACCATGGGAGGGAGGAGTTAGGGGACTCCAGGAGTTCAGGGGAGGGGGCCCATCTTCATGTGGACTTCAGCTCACATTCAGCCATCCGGGCCTTCATGCTGGTCTTCTCCTTGTCCCTGCACTCTGTGTTTGAGGGGTTGGCAGTGGGCTTGCAGGAAGACAACCAGCAGGTGTTAGAAATATGCCTTGCGTTACTCCTTCATAAGTGTATTATCTCCTTCAGTCTGGCCCTCAAGCTGGCCCAGGGCCAACTGCGACGGGCAGCAGTGACAGGCTGCATCTTGCTTTTTGCTGCAATGTCTCCATTAGGCATCGGGCTCGGCATTGCTCTTACCGAGACCAAGTCTTCCCCCCAACACCAGCTAGCGAGGGCCACTTTAGAGGGTCTAGCAGCAGGCACCTTCATCTACATCACCTTCATGGAGATCTTGCCCCATGAGCTAGGCAGCCCTAAGAATCGCCTCCCAAAGGTTGCAATGCTGCTCACTGGGTTTGCAGTGGTCACAGGTGTCCTTTTTATCAAACTGTAGGTAGTTTTGACTTCTAAATCAAGATAAATAAATGCTAGGATGTGATGCCAAAGACTAAAGAAAATGCAGATTGTCACTTTTGTGTTCATTAGTATGGTATTTGAAAATGGTACGACCACATTGTGTTGGGGAGCACAAAAATGCAGATTTGTTTTTCTCTCATAGGTTATAAAAAAATCCCACCTGTAATACTCTTGAAACAAAATGTCAAATAATGTGGATACAGTATTACTTCTGAGGGTGAAACTGTCTTTTGATTCTACTGTCTTCAATTTTGTTAATGGCAATCCAAAACCATCTATTTTTATGACTAACAGCCAATTTACAACAATCGTTCCTTGATAATTAAATGGCATAAAAACAATTCTGAGAAAATATTTTTCATATAATATATTAAATTAATGTATTAATTTAGTGGGTTATCTACACAGCAAGACAATGTTTAGCATGTCCTCCTGTGCCTTAGAATTGAATGTATTTTGTTGTTGTATTTTTGTTATATCATTATCTCCAGCCTATTTGTAGCTACAAAACAGTTGGCACAATGTAAATGCTGAATTAATTTAACGTGTGGTCCTTGATTCGTTGACGTTTTTATTGCATTATGTGATCACTTAGCTCCATTATCATTGTAGCCTGTCCTCACTGAATATTTTATTAAACTTTTTCACTTAATGCATACTTTCTAAATGTATATCACCATTTATGTAGATGATCTTAATGTATCTTAAATAAAACAATTTTAGTAGCGAGCTATAGCAGTAAGCTAGTCTGATCATGCATGAAAATAATATGAACTTGAGGTGTTAAACGACTGTTGAGTAGAACTAGGCTACATGCCTAGAGATGGCGTGTGAGGGCGCTCTCACATTTCCCTCCCCCTTCCCTCCCCCTGCCCTCTTCCCACACAACACGGATCATCTCATTGCGCGAAGCTATTCAGCAACTGTCGGCAAAAAAATGTCTGCTACGGCGGGTGCAGGCGGTTGTGGACCCGGTCCAGGACCCAATTCGGGTGCCGGGACAGCGGCTTCAACCCCCCGAAAGTTTAGCGAGAAAATCGCTCTTCATACCCAACGTCAGGCTGAGGAGACTGCTGCTTTTCAGGAGGTTATGATGGATATCACATCTACGAGGGTAAGCTGGAGGAGGCAAGAGGGAAGCTGTGAGAAAGACGGGCCTGGGGGGTGGCGTGTCAAGTCAAGAAGAAAACTGTCGCCGGACAGAGGTCTTCCAAAGCTGATCACTAGCCAGCTAGCTAGGCATCAAGTCTACCGCTTCCTTAACACATGGACATATATTTGACAAGTGCAAAGATACTGAGACGCTGAATTGTCGCTGTGATGCACAGTGATGTGATGCTCAGTGATGTGATCCAGTGTTCAGCTTCATGTCACCCGCAGCCGTGTTTTGTTCACGTTGTGTTTGAATAGTAGCTAGCTAGATAACTAATTAGCTCGGGTTTGTTGGAGTCCATCTTTTCGGTAGCAGACAAGCCAGTACTTCACTTTACACGAATAGCATAGCAAGTCCTAGCTGACTATTTAGTTAACTACTAATGTGGTTTAGCTGGCTACTTAGCGGACTATCAAACATGTTATCACAATGTTAGCTCGCTAGCTGGCAGCTGTGATCAATCACTTACACTGTTAACGTCAAGTTAGCCTGGCTAACAGTGGCTAACCTAAACTGCAGTTAGAGCTAATGCCCTTCTACTAACGTGACACTGATATTTAGCCTTTTTCATGTTGACGTTGTGTGTGGAAAATCACTCATTGGAGGTTGGTTAAATGGTGTTGAATAAGATTATCCTGGTTGCCCAGCACCGAACTGTTGAGCTAAGTTGCTAGCTAGTTAAGCAACAAGTGGAGCTGATGAAGGACTGGATCTGATGATGCCCAGGTAGCACCAGCATACTGTATGTACTAGTACTAATTTAGCCAAGCTCAATGCAGTCATGGGAACATATGTGAACGTATATTCTGTACCATAACACTTTATATTCAGCTAAAAGCAACACCTGTACAATTGTATGGTCTGTACATAAAAACCCACACTGCATGTAGATTGTGACGATTACACATTACAAACCCTAGTAGTAGTATGTGTGACCCCAAGTCAACTATTTATCTCCTGATTATTTTTTTTATCTCAAGATCCGTATATATTGTATCCCAGCATTCTATTTTGATCCCACCCCTTGTGTGCATTTACTTACTTATTTGACCCCATTCCTTTATCCCTGTGTGCACTCTTGTACTCTTTTACCCCCACACCCTTACCCATGTGTGCTTTGACGGGACTGTGTGTGGTTGTTGCTAAAGCGTTTCCCCTCGGAGATTAATAAAGTATTCTGAATCTGAATCTGAAACATCGTGTATTAGTCTAGTCTCTAGTCTAGAGTTATCAGAACCTAGTCGGGAACGATGCTAATGCGACGTAAAGAAGTGCTATATATCTACAGTTTATAACAAGGAAAATGAGAAAGTTTGCTGTCAGTGTCGTGAAGACATGACCTGTGTAGAAGAGAGAGGGACGGGGGACGGGGACGGGGGGTGATACCGAGCAAGAGACTCATCCTCCCGTAAATCGCATTGTCGGCTGCGCATTCAAGGGCTTTATTCTCCTACGCTGGCGCATCCCCAATACTCTCACCCCCCCTCCCCCTCCATACACACACCTTTTCATAAATGGGGCGACCCCCGCCCCCCTCTTTCTCTCTCTCTCTTTGCTATTCCAGCACAGTCACTGCTGGGAATTTCTTTGAGACTGTCCTTTACAGCCTCCCCTCCTCTTGTAATAGGCTGTCACTCTTTACTGCAGGACTGTTGGGGGCGGTCCAATCAGCGTAATGGCAAAGGCGAATGGCCCGTCAACAGAGGGGGGTGAAGGGAAACTGAGCGCCCTGTGGTTGTGTGTGTGTGCGTGTACACATCTTCTGATGTGCCGCTGCCCTGGGTGTTCATTATTGCTTAAATGCAAGCGCTTGTGTGGAGGGATAGATTGCTGATGATAGATCAGTGGTTCTTAACCATGTTTGAGGTACTGAACCCCACCAGTTTCATATACGCATTCACCAAACCCTTCTTAAATGGTCGGATGTGCGTCTTGACCTCCGCCGAACCCCTGAGACTGACTTACCAAACCCCTGGGGTTGGATCGAACTCAGGTTAAGAACCACTGTGTTCGATATTACATATAGAGGCTATGGGCTGCGTTGGTTTTCTTCGTATGAATGTGGTTGTTTGGACAGAGAAATGGAGTGGCTGATTTGGAGCTCCATTTTCCAACCATTCCGCGTAACTTTGGTTCGCTTGTCTTGACCCAAGGGATGCAATGTGTTCATGTGATTCAGCCTGAAATGACAGGTATCAAATCGTTTCTGCATATCTACAGGAAGTTATTGATGAACAGTAAGAAAAAGCTATGATGCACTTATGCAATCAAGAGAGTATTCACGGGATGAGATCTTGGGCTCCCCCGCAGTCTATTCCTGACAGTCTGATATGTTGATAAGGCAGATATAGCCCAGGGCCAAGGGGTCCCATTGAGAGATAGACAAAGCAGCATTTTGTCACTGGGGCCATGGAAATAGCTTTGAGAAATTCCTTAGGAAAGGCCCTTCTTTATGTTAAAAGAAAAACGTCTTGTAACGTTTTAACAATTGTTTCAAGAAACAATTTTCATGGGTAATCATGATTATCATGTTAACTTCCTTGGAATAAGTTTAGTGAACCCAAAAAGTTGTTCCACATTCTCATTGGTTCATGCCCCACAAAAATAAAGACCTGTCTCAGTAGTGTTTTGATATCGGTACATAATCTCAGTTTATGGCAGTATTTTTGTCATGCATGATTTATAATAGTTTTCTTAGATCGATTCCAACTTCTACTTGGGAATTGACTATTGACTACAGTTGTCAGCCACTGCTGACGGCCACAGCCTAACTCCTAGCTGGCTGGCCCCAGGCTTTGCAGCGTGCTGGGGCTCCTTGACAGGCCTAGGACGGAACCCAGCAATTTACCAAATGTATTCTTAGCGTGTTTGTCAAAGTCACGGGTCCTCCGCTTGACCAGGCGACTTCACTGTCGTTGTGCGCTACATATTCATGTCGAACGAAGGTTGCATTAAGAAGAATAGCTTGACCTGCATTCTTCTATCGAAACCATGGCCCCTGTTTTTGTAATATTGTTTCTCTCTCTCTCTCTCTCTCTCTCTCTCTCTCTCTCTCTCTCTCCTTCTCCCCCACTCTCTCTCCCTCTCTCTCACTTTCTCTTTCCCTCCCTTTCTCTCTTTCATACTTGATTTTTTTGTAGTTTGTATTCTAATGTATCTTCTGCACTTCATATTTTACCTTTTTACTCTGAGTGCTTTACTGTACCCTGCTGCTGTTGTAGACTGCAATTCCCCCTCTGGGGGACAAATAAAGGATTATCTCTCATCTCTCCCTCCTCTCCCTCCCTCCCTCTCCCTCCCTCCCTCTCCCTCCCTCTCCCTCTCCCTCTCCTCTCTCTCTCTCTCTCTCTCTCTCTCTCTCTCTCTCTCTCTCTCTCTCTCTCTTTCTCTCATTGTCCTCCTCTTCCCCGTCCTCGGTAGATACAGGCTCAGAAAGTGCGCTTGGCCAGAACGCAGGGTCCTTACTACGGCGGCTCCCTCCCCAACGTCAATCAGATCGGCCGGAACACAGGGGACTTTCAAGTAAGATGACCTGTTCCAGTCAGGCCTTGCTTTCGTTTATCAGCGGCATTTCGCACCATTTCACTTTTCTATCAGCTGTGCGTCACTAAAGCTAACATTACCCCCATTTGATATAAAGTTATTGAGCAACCAAATGACCCAACCCTTATGAAGCAATAACTCTTTTTCAAATTATTTCTAAAATTTGATCTGCAGTAACCTAACAGATACCTTGATGTCCTTTTCCTCCCTCTCCCTCCCTCCCTCCCTCCCTCCCTCCCTCCCTCCCTCCCTCCCTCCCTCCCTCCCTCCCTCCCTCCCTCCCTCCCTCCCTCCCTCCCTCCCTCCCTCCCTCCCTCCCTCCCTCCCTCCCTCCCTCCCTCCCTCCCTCCCTCCCTCCCTCCTCTTCTTCCTTTCCTCCTTTAGGGGTCGTTCCATTCCAACCTGGATTCGACTCGCTCCACAAGACATCATGGCCTGGTGGAGAGAGTCCAGAGAGACCGCAGGTTCATCTCCCCTGTGCGTCCCTACAGGAGACAAGTATCCTTAGACATTAGTACAGACTCTCAGAGAGCAGCCGCACGCACACACACACAAACACACAAACAAACAAACAAACACACACACACACACACGCAGCCACACTGGGGCAAAAACAACCACATGAAACCCTTAACCACAAACAAAGAATTTTTGGGAAATCTCAGCCTGTTATTTAATTTTTTTTCAGTCCATCGCACAAGTCTTTTTGTTGTTGTTAGCTTTCTACGTTGTTTTTTTTGTGATATTACTTCCGTGATAGCAGCACATTTATCAAGATTTGCAAACATAATAGCGTCGCAATGCTGCTAGGACCATCAACAAATTCTAAGTCTTTGGAACAACTTTATGCTTATCAATGTAGCGTTCTAGAAGTTGAGACCAAGGCCGTTGGTTTTCCCCAAAACATTAGTTTCAATTCATTAATTATTTGTATTTATTACAAAACCAGCCCTCTTCGTATTCTGCCCAACCTGTAGTAATATTTTGCACATTGTTGGATTTACTGGTAGCTGCCCACCTCCCATAATGCATTTCTGAGGTTTCCTTGACCCGAGTTCTCCTCAGGTGGACAGCTCTCCGTACAACTCCGCTTACCTGTCTCCTCCCCCAGACCCCAGCTGGAGAAGGTAAGGATTCCAATCTGTCCGTGCCCGGGGACGAGGGTGTCCAGGGTGACGCCTGTGTGCTTGTTTTGTGGATGCACCAAGCCTGGTTGTTTGTTTCTCTACCATGTTTGCATTTTGCAAGCTTGAAGCTCAAGAACACAATTCACACTACTAACGCCAACTAACAAGGACAGACTAACAAGCGCTTTACTTCCTCAGGCCTTTCTTGAGTTGTCTTTCTTTCAAGCTTTCTTCACCTCTTCATGGCCTCAAGGATATTCCCCCCCCCCCCCCCCCCTTCTTTATGCTTTAATTTTTGACAGTCCACTTTCTTTGAACTCCTCCTGGTCTCAAAAGGAAAAGGCACACTGCGAGAGAGAGGGAGGGAGAGGCAGGCTTTGACCTGCAATATGCACCACTCTTAAAAGAAAAAAACTCACTCTATCCAACAAAAATCAAATAAACGATGACGCCGTTTCCAGCCATCTCACAAAACACCTGTGACGCACAAATGAAAACGAAGGCTGCCCGAACCACCATTTGATCAGCCCTGTCCGCTGAAGTGCTGCGCTTTGGGAAAATGGCCGCCATCAATCAGGTGATTGGAGCGGCTTTCAGACCGCCGCCCATGTCAGCAGAAGTCTGCTCAAATTCATCCAAGATCAGCACGGAAGGACGGCAGGCTCGCTGCACTGACAAGGAGCCTCATAAATCCCACAGACGTTAACCTGACGAATAGGTCGAATCGGTGTTTGTGTTGCTTGAGAGTAGAAGCACTTTTACTGCTTAACTCTGACAATAATAATACTAATGATAATAATACCTCATTTAGCACATGCTTTTATCCGAAGCGACTTATATTTAAGTTCAGTGATATTCCCCCTGAGGCAAGTAGGGTGATGTGCCTTGTCCAAGGACACAGCATCACATCGCCACAGTCGGGGTTCGAACCTTCCGATCATGAGGCCAGCGCCTTAACCCGCTGAGCCATCTGACTGGCTGTGACAAGTCTCACAGATGCACTTGAAACACGCTCGGCTAGCGTATCTACAGTGCCGTCTGTTGAGTGCATACCCACACCGCTAGCTAATCCTTGCTGCATACTTGCATGCGTAAAGCTCTGCTCATTTACACACTAAGACTAGACATAGACACGCTAGATCAGCTTGTCTCGGTGCTGTCTGGGTCCGCCTACTTCGGCGGAGCATAAGGGTGCATTCCAGTTCCCGTCCTCGTCCTTTTTTTTGTTGTTGCATGCTTTTTTTTCTCTCTCTCACTTCATCTCTCTCGCCCGCCGTACTTTTTCCAAGCCTACGCTTTTTTCTTCTTCTCCGTCCTCTTCTTCTTTGTCCTTTTCTCTTCTTGGAGAATAACGGTCATTTGTTTGTGTCGATCGTGAAAGGAACTGGTCCGGAAACTTCCCTGGGGACAAAAGCCAGTTGTTTCGGCTGCCTACCACAGCACTCAACAGGTGACTTCATCCCCTCCCCTTCCTCTCTCCATCCCTTCCGTCTCTTCTCTCCAACCACTTTGGTGTCTGTTCCCTGACCTGAGGCAGGGAGGTCTTCCCAGATGAGGCAGGGAGATGTTCCTTGACCCGAGGCAGGGAGATATTCCCTGACCCGAGACAGGGAGATGTTCCCAGCCGAGGCTGGCCTGACTTGGAGCTGTGTCGTCTGGGTTCTGGGTTGAAGCGACGGAATTTTGTTTGATATACAGACTTTGGCTGAAGCTGAGCCAACGGCTTGTGTTGTGCTGAAGGTTTTGAGATCTATGCCCTGGATCAGCGTTGGCTGTCGTTGGTTCAATTCTTTTTTTTTTTCTTTTTTTTTTGTCTGTTAGGATGTCTCTGTCTTATTACCTCGTCCCTACCCTACTGCTGCATCTCCACGCAGTCTTTCTCTCTAATCCCCTCATGAAACAAACCTTTGTCTCTGCGCAGGACAAACTCTGATTCGGCTCTGCACACCAGCGTGATGAACCCGCCCACAGGGGACCCCTTCAACGCCGTCCACACCCTCACCCCCCAGGGCCGACGTATCGGTGAGGACATCCAAATCAGATACCATCCCCTCATGAGGAGGGGAACATACTGGAGACATTTGATGGCGCTTAGTGTAGCAGCTATATTTTGGGGGCCTTCTCAAAAAGAATGTTAAAATATGAATGTCAATGGGGAAGGGCCACTGTCCTACGAAACTAGAAGACAGGAAAAGATTTAAGGATACTGCTTATTTAACCGCCTATTGTGGAACCAAAAATGAACTAGTAGCGCGAACACATCGGTTCCTTTTCCCAGCCGGCCACATTAATGTACTTTGTAGTTTTCAGTTCCTTTGCTTGTAAAAACTTAGGAAATAGCAGGCTTGTTTTTCTGTTATTAGTATGGGGTTGCACCTTGAGAATTATGTCCAATTTGTTACGCAACTTATGACTGTGTTGTCTGTCTGGGCTTCTCTAGGTCAGGGAGAGGGAGAGGGCCGCAGAAGTAAGTCTGACTGTCAAACTAACAATGCCACCACACACACACACACACACACACACACACACACACACACACACACACACACACACACACACACACACACACACACACACACACACACACATAGGGACACTAAATAAGCATCAGTTTAACTGTGTGGACATTCATTTTAAAATGGGATTTTTGCTGTGCTTGTCCTTCAGTGTTCCCTTACCCGGTTCCCCCCATAGAAGAGAATGTTCTAGACGAGGGCAAACTCCTCAAGCCTTGGGACACGAAAAAAGTAAGAACAAAAAAATACTCAACATGCATGATCCCCACTACACACTGGGTTGTATTTGCACTCTATTGTTGAGTTTAAAGTTAAGCACATTCGTATTGTTTTATTTTTCTGACGTTACTTTTCCCCTCACGCTCTTCGTAGTTGCCGCTTCTCTCGTCACGCCCCAAATCATGTGAAGTTCCCGGCATCAAGTAAGTCTGACGCCTTGATCCAGTTCCAAAGGCCCCAGTGCAGTAGAGGCACTTGCTCTAACCACCAGCCTCTTTGTTGAGTGAACTGCTGTCAAAACTGGGCCCAGGAGTTAAGGGGGTTTGGGACTTTTGAAAGGCGAGGCCTTTTGACCGTTGATTTTCTTTTTTTAAACACATCAACGTATTAGGCATGACTCATATCCACAATGATGAATCCTCTTCGGCTCCTCTTGTCCTTCATTTTTCATATCCTCCTCTTCCTCAACGTCATCATTGCATGTCTGACACCGAGAGAGTTGACTTACGACAATAATGCTCCCATAACCTCCCTGTTGTGCTCTGTGTCTTACAAAAGCGGGGGTTTGACTGGAATGTGAAGTGGGCAACAGTTCTCTATCTCTCTCTTTCTGTCTCTCTCCCTCTCTCGCTTTTCTTTTCTTTTGTCTAATTGTTTGTCTCACCACTCTCTCTCTCTCTCTCTGCCTCATATCACCTTCTTCCCTCCGGTCTGTCTCTCTCTTTTTGCCTCTCTCTGATTCTTTCTCTCCTCTTCTTCTACATTTACATTTATTCATTTAGCAGACGCTTTTATCCAAAGCAACTTACAGTAAGTACAGGGACATTTTCCCTGAGGCAAGTAGGGTGAAGTGCCTTGCCCAAGGACACAACATCATATAGCCACAGCCGGGGCTCGATCTCACAACCTTCCGATCATTAGGCCAACGCCTTAACCATTGAGCCATCTGACCCCCCCCCCCTCTTCTGTGTGTCCCCCCCCCCCCCTTCTCTCTCTGTTTTTTCTCCAACCCTTTTGTGTGTGTCTTTCCTCAGTCCCTCGCTCGTCCCCTTGTTTCACATCTCTGTCTCCCTGTCTGGCTCTCTGTGTGATACCGCGCAACTCCGTCAGTGTCTCTCGCGCTGTACCGCGCCCATGACCTAAAACGACAACCTATCATGACCGTGTAATCTCAAGCCTGCGTTCTTCCCCCGCTCCCCAGCATCTTCCCCTCTCCGGACCAGCAGTCCAGTACGCCCCACATCCCCTCTGCCCTGAACACGGGCGGCTCGCTGCCAGACCTGTCCAGTTTGCACTTCCCCTCGCCGCTGCCCACACCGCTGGACCCGGACGAGCCTGGCTACCCCTCGTCACTGAGCGGGGGCAGCAGCACGGGCAACCTGGCCTCCACCCTCACTCACCTGGGGATCAACACCGGAAGCTTCCACCACTCGCCAGGTGAGAGGTTACAGGGGCGTGTCTTGTGCCTTGTAACACTTTGCGACTTTGTTCAGTGATATTTGCCATTTGAATATATGGGGATTTTTGCGATGATTATGCCCCCGAGCGTTACAGTTCGTGCCTGTGTCTTTCTCTCTTGAAACTTTTCTGTGGACGTTTTGGAAAGAGTGAGTGTGAGGTGTCTGAAAAGAAAAGAAAAAAATAGGAAGGGAACTTCACGTGGGCGGCAGCAAGTTGAGGGGGTGGCTGGGCGGATGTGCGGCAGGAAAATGGCGCTGTCCTTTTAACTCGTTTTGAGGTGACTTGGCCGACCACACGTGGAAAGCTCCTTCGCAGCCACCCACTGTTGTTAACCTCAATCTAGCTTGGGGTGTGTCTCAACAGGCTAAGGTTACATCCTCTTGTAGTCTTCTCACCCAGCCTTCTCACCTTCTTTTGCTCTGATCGTGGCTGGGTATTTGCGTGTGGGTCGATGAAGGCGGAATAGAGTGTGACCTAAGAGGTGACCCCTGCTCCTATTCTGTCGTATCAGTGTGCAAGAGGGCTTAGGAAACGAGGAGAGGAAGCTATTGGAGGTTGTTGAAACTCACCCCAGAACGCTCTGAGTGAGTCTCACCTGATGCTATCGCCAGAGGAGGAACTGTCTGCTGCAGTGTTTAAAGAGCACAGTTTGGTCTTCCCTAGAGCTGCTAACCACAAAAAGGCTATTATCTCCTACAGCATATAGCCACATACTTTCTATTCTTTGAGAAAGAAAATACGAAGTTTTATTGGTGTGTGTATGTAGGAGACCTGTTGATACCTGGTATTGTGTAATTGTCTGGTATTGTGTCTACTAAGTCGCTCCGGATAAGAGTGTCTGAGAAATGACTAGATGTAAATGATCGACAGACAACCTTTTCTGTTTGCTGAATTGCCTACAAGTTAATAGGTCACATAAATATGTAAAAAAAACAGTGGGTTAAAACGATGTCAGTAACTTGTCTTTTCTTTATTTTGGACTGAAGAGGCACTTCTTTCTCTTTTCTCAGGACTCCTGGCGTCTCTTCAGGGAACCCTCAGTAACCCCTCTCTGCAGTCGTCCCTAAGCAACCCCAACATCCAATCATCTCTCAGCAGCCATTCCTTTCCCA